>JAAGKR010007712.1:0-35085 GCA_011419295.1 Clarias macrocephalus | reverse complement strand
TCTTGTGTTCTTTCTTGTGTTCTTTAGCCCAAACGCGTCTCTTCTGCTTGTTGCCTGTCCTTAGCAGTGGTTTCCTAGCAGATCTTCTACCATGAAGGCCTGATTCACACAGTCTCCTCTTAACAGTTGTTCTAGAGACGTGTCTGCTGCTAGAACTCTGTGTGGCATTGACCTGCTCTCTGATCTGAGCTGCTGTTAACCTGCGATTTCTGAGGCTGGTGACTCGGATGAACTTATCCTCCGCAGCAGAGGCGACTCTCGGTCTTCCTTTCCTGGGCCGGTCCGCATGTCAGCCAGTTTCTTTGTAGCGCTTGATGGGTTTTGTGACTGCACTTGGGGACACTTTCAAAGTTTTCCCAATTTTGATGCCACTCGTTTTTCTTTACTTAGCTGCTTTTTTCTTGCCATAATACAAATTCAAGCTCTTTGAATGAGAAGGTGAGTCCAAACTTTTGGTCTGGACTGTGTGTGTGTGTGTGTGTGTGTGTGTGTGTGTGTGTGTGTGTGTGTGTGTGTGTGTGTGTACTGTATATCCTTTTTTTTTTGTTGTTTTTTGTAAGCATGCATTTCACACTACAGCTGTAAGCAAATGTTGTGGTGCACTGAATGCTGGGATGAATTGATATATTTTATTGATTTTATTGCAGTTTTCCTCATTATGGATGTATCTTTGTTATAGGATGGGACTGTGCTGGGCTTTGGAAGCATTCTGAATCTCAGTAGTTGTGAGGATGGAATCCAGCATGTTATACGTTGTTTTAATCCAACTAATGTGGTGTGTACATTAAACAATAAATTCAAATTGTTTATATTACATCATTTTAAAAATATTTTTCATTTTCATTGTGAATGTTTGATTTGTATGGAATCTCCTTTTTTTACAGACCAATTTTAGTTTTAATGGTACGTACTTCCACTCTGTGTTTTCCACTTCTGTACAACAAGTGAGTTAAAACATTTACATGTTAGCAGTAAATGCGTTATAGTTACATTTTGTGTTTGTGTGTGTGTAGTTTGCAACATCACCACGCCTGGTCCTGCTAATATGTATGAAGGTAAGTACTTTGCAAGATTTAGGTCAAGATTAAATGTTTTATTGGATTGTGTTTTGTCGTATTGATATTTTTTCTGCTAACGATTTACCATTTTTTAAATAATCCCAGAATGGACAGCCTTAGAAAGGGTGAAAAGTATACAATGAAATGAAACGGTAGCAGAGTGTGTACAGTTATTGACTGTGCAGTTGGGAACTGTGGAAGTGGAGAGGGATGAGGAGAATAAAACATGGTGCTAGTTAGAGCTGTAAAGGGAGGTATTAGTGACTCAGTGGTAGTTTCTCACCCGCCATGCGGAAGGCCCGGGCTCAACTGCAACCCAATGCCCAAACCCCAGCCACTGGATGCAATGCTCGTCCAAGGCTGGGTAAAATGGGAGGGTTGCGTATTTTTACTTTGTATTATTTATTTGTTTGTTTGTTTGTTTGTTTGTTTGTTTGTTAAAGCTCATACAGGCACCATCATCATTGTAGCCCTGCTTGTCCTTGCGATCCTGAGTGGAGCCATGGTTGCAGCCTGGTGCTACAAAAACCGAAGGTAAATCTACAATTTGTTTGTTTTTGCACTTAATCATTGTTTTGTTTTGTTTTTTAATCTGGAGATAAGTGGGTGGGAAAATTTGAGTATTTTTTTTCCTTCACCATGTAATATTTTTTATAAGTTGGGCATTTTTTTATAATTGTCATTTTCTTAGTGATCATTTATTGGTGGGTATAAAGTTAGAAAATTTAATTGTTTGACCTTTTGTGTATTCTGGACAAATCTTGCTACAGTGGAACCTTGGATTGTGAGTAACTTGGCCTGCAAGCGTTTTCCAAGATGAGCAAAATTGTAAAATACATTTTAACTTGTTAAACAAGCAAGGTCTTGATATACGAGTACTTTAGTACACATGCACTTCATGTTTTGACGCTGAGCGTCACATGATCACAACTGAGCCAGTGGTTCTTCTCTTTCGCATGCTACAGGATTGTGGGTAATCAGTCATGCACAGTCAACATCCGTGCACACGTGTACTGTTTACTATAACACCTGTTATATTACCTGTGTATGTGTGCATGTAAAGCATTTATTTTTATCCAAGTGTAGTAACTGTTTGTTAGTAAGTGTACTGCAACAACAGCCTCCATGAAGAAAAAGGTTAGAAAGGCTGTAGCAGTGCGGAAGATGAATCTCTTTACATCAGTGATTTGTGTGTGCATGAGGGATCCTTATTAACAAAGTCTTCCGATAGAGTAGTGTTTCCATTACTGTGTGTGTGTGTGGGTGGGAGAAAATCGTCCTTCACAGTAGCCCCTTCTGCCTCCTCTCGTCTTTCAGCTAAACACAAATGCAAATACTAACGGAAACACTGAACACTGCTTTGTTGAGATTCTTTTCAAAGGTAAAATGCAGGTAATTTGTTTTATTTTTACTTCAGATTTTGTATAAATTATTTTTATATAAAATCTTTTGGTTGTGGAGTGCACCGTTGGAGTTTCCATTATTTCTTATGGGGGAAATTCACCTTGATTATATGCATGCTTTGATATACAAGCATGCTTCTGGAACAAATTATGCGCGCAATCCAAGGTTTAACTGTATTTCCTTTTGGTTATCTAGCAGTTTTTGTCAGGGTTGTTGGCAGCTCTCCATACCTCTCATCTTTCATCTACTTCCTGTATGTTCTGCACTTCAGACAACAACAAAAAATCTTAATGACTAAAGTTTTGTGTGTGTGTTAGACCAAACCAACCACCAGCTGAGGTTGAAGAAGGAAGCTCTCATGCAGGTGAAAATCATCCAATGGTCACTGAAAGGTAGAAGCTAACTCATTTTATTTTTAAACACATCAACTTAAACACTTTACACGAGATGCTGCAGGCTCATCATAATGCCGTATGCCTGCCTGCTGAAATCTCTTATTTCTTGTAACCACGGATTTTTTTATTTTTTAGAAGTTGGTGAGGGTCACACAAATGGGTGTATTTTTATTTATTTGATAATATTCCTTCAAGCCAGGAGCAGAGGTAGTTACAGAGGCAAGATGAGGTCTGTGTAAAAGACTCCTCAAACAAAAACTTTTGCTTAATGTACCTTTTGAACTCTTTTTATTTCATCGAAACTAAACTATGCTTAAAATACACCAAATTGCAGCTCTTTCAAAAACGAAGGGAAAAAAAGCTTACACAGTAACTAGGAGAATGTGTAACTAGTAGAAATTGGGGTATGGTAATTATTCTCTTATTTATTGATGATTATGTTATGGATGATGCACTGCCTGGCCAAAAAAAGACCTTTAAAAGCACTGAAACCAAGTAACTAATTAAAAAGATTTTATATTACTGGAATTTCGTTAAGAACTCTCCAGCACATTTTAAAAACTTTAGCACCTTTAAGAAAAAAAATATATGAATAGCGATAAATTACATGCTTAGTAAAGATGTGTCATAAAAACTGACAGTAGAAATCAGAGTTATGCTGTATAATATTGATTGGACTTTGAAGCATTGGAAAAGGTCAAAGGTCTGATGAGTCCAGATTAACCCTATGGCAGAGGGATGGGTGCATCAGAAGCTGCTGAGAAGCATTTAAAGCGATGCTCCCATCATGCATAGTGTCCACTGTACAAGCCTCTGGAGACAGTGTTATGATCTGGGGTTGCTTTAGTTGCTCAGGTCGAGACTCAGCAACGTTATGTGGTAATAAAATGAATGAGTCTGACAACCTGAATGTACTGAATCACCAGAGTATCACATCTATGGAGTTTTTCTTCTTCACTGAATTGCACGGCCATACTCTAGGATTCATGAGGAATCATTTTCACACATGGATCGGCCACTACAGAGTCCAGACCTTAACCCCGTAGAGAAACTTTGGGATGTGCTGGAGAAGGCTTTATGCAGGGGTCTGACTCTTCTGTCATCAATATAAGATCTTAGAGAGAAATTCATGTGAATCTGGATGGAAATGAATGTTGACATTTCCTAAGCTTATTTATATATTTTATATTTTTTAGCTGGGCAGCTTCTATTTTCAGCCTTACAGGAAATAAGTTATTAGGTTTCTGAATTATAGGGTGTACTAATTTTTCCACATTTAGTTTATGAATGTTTGGGGCGTCACTACATATTGAAGTCTTTTGTTGTTATTGTCATGTGAGCGTATTTATTTGTATGCAGAAGTTGGTAAGTGGCACACACCAAAAAAAGGGGGGGGAGGGTAACGTTGAAACTACAGTAAGATAACCAGAATAGACATTAGTTTATATGCGATTTTATGTTAAATGCTTCATTTCACATTATAACAAGCACATTAATTTATTGTATATACTGGAGCTAATTGAAATAATGTTTGTTTATTAGTGAGGAGCTGCGTGATGTGAGGGTGAACGGCTCTGTAAATGGGGTGAACTCAGCTCTTCCACTCCAACCCAGCATCGATACAGAGTAAGAATCGATCCTTAATTGTATGTAGATAAACAGTATTGTATGTAGATGAATATTGCTGGATAGATGTTTAGGTGATGTGATTGATAATAAATAATTATGTAATTAGAATGAAGCATGTGTAGATATTAGATTTAATGTAAGACATTTTTTATTAATAATATTTATTTATATGTATTGGTTTTGTCAGTGATGAGCCCTGAGTCTCTGAGAGAAGATGAGGTTCCAAATTCAGAAGCTCTGATCTTTCTTCTTCGCACTTTTCTATAACTGCACTTTATACATCTTTCTGCACTTTTATGTGTTTTTGCATTTTTTTTTAAATATTAAATATAGATTGGAATTGTAGAATTTTAACCAAAAGCTAAATTTTATATTGTCCAAGTTTAATATTTTTTATACTTTGTGTATGTCCCAATTTGAAGGACCATTGTTAAAAGTGCTATATAAATAACAATGAATTAAGTATTTTAGTGGAAATCCTTACACATGTACTTGCCATATCAGTAACATTTTTATACCATGAACTCATGAAACATTGTGAGCCAAATATTATGAACCATAGAAACACAAAGCCAATGAATTCTAAAACTCTTAGTATTTATAATAATCTATATTATGGGGTCATGTGACCAAAAAAACAATTTGAACAAATCATGCGCAATGATTACTAAACCGTGTGCGCTGACTAGTAAACCAAGAGCGCACAGATTGATTTACTGGTGTTGTGTCAAAGTTGATTTCCCGATCAGATGCATTTTTCTTAGCCCCACACGCATGAAAACTTTTACCTATAGTACCTAATGTTTTGTCCCAATTATATGTCTACAAAGACTTTGATATCATACACTATTAACAGCAATAACACAGTTCCATTGATTATCAATTATACTCCAGTAAAGTCACTTTACACACATCATTGTACTGGTATCACATTTTACATCATAATTCTGTATAATTTATGTTTATTATATTGTATATAATTTATATCATGGTCTTCTTAATTTTATTATGTTTACATTTATTCTTGTCTTCTTTAATTTCTTTTTTTCTGTATTCTTTATTTATTTCCTTAAAAATCATGGAGTTTGTTGCAATAGCATTTCACTACTGTTGTACAACCATTTATGTGACAAATTAAATTCTTGAATCTAAACTAAGGTAAATTAAGGATGTCTTGAAAACTAATGCAGTAAATTTTTATTTAATCATGGATTGTGTATAGATTGATTAAAAAAAACAATACAATGCATGTTATGATAAGGAAATTATCCATCGATTTCATTCCAGGGATTAAAAAACGGTAACTGTCACTGGGTGTCAGTGGTCCGCACACAACCTCTCGCGGGTGAACCTTTCTCCGAATCTCCCGTTTTCATGGGGGTGGGGCTAAGAAACTTGGTTTATTAATCCGCATTCTCGCTTTTATTAATCCGCGTACTCGGTTTGTTTATTATTTAGAAAAAAAATTACCACGTGACCCCTGGGGGCTCTGTACATTTCTGAACTGTCATGCTCTTTCTTTTGTACATCTGTGTTCTGTGCACTTTCTTTTTCTAGTACTGCTAAATTCTCCCAGGTTCATCTCCTCTGTTACATATCATACATTTCAAGTCACCGATTGAAGGACTTGGCTTCCATTTTGTCTGTGTGCTTTTGTTAGTCAAGGTGTAAGGCTTTAGTTGATGTGCAAGTTAGGGCATTTTTATACAGTTAGCGTAAGATTTATTATTTTGGCCTTGGCCAGCCTGATGATTTCCCGGTGGCTATTTATATAATAAATAAAAAATTTTTAAAAACCCCAAGTATTCTTGCTGGTGTCCTTTGTTCTATCCACGTTTTGTCTCAGTCAAACTTATTCAGTCTCCAACCCCAGACTGGACCATAACATTATATGCCATTTGAAGGGGAAAAGGATATTACAAGTGTTTATTACAAAGTTTATTATTATGCATTTTATTTATGTAGGTGTCCTTCTAGTCACCCAAGGACATCATCTACATTTCAAACATGCAATATATAAATAACATCATGTAGTAAGTACCAGTAATCCAGTATTAGATTGTTTTATAATTGACATGTAAAAAAGAGATAAAGTTATATAAGGATCTGAGTGCAGCCTCACATCATATGGGATAAGTGCTTCTGTATAAATGGTTCTTAAGACATGATATGAATGTGGTTGAGTCTATATTTATTTAAAAATAATATCACAAAAAAGGTGACAATGTTTTGTTTGTTTGCTTTTCATTTTATTGTTTGTGTTTTGTATTCCACTTAAACTCCGATCAGGGTCTGTGTTAACAGAAGGAAGAGTTGACTAAATGTATCTATGTAAAATAATGTTTTTTCAACCTCCAAAATACAAAATGTACTTTCACTCACAATCAAAACAAGTCCAAATTAATGTCCATGTGTTTTTTTTTTTTCTTCTTCTTTTTTTTATCCTCATACTATGGAATAAAATCACTGTCAAAAATAATTGTGCGTAAAAAAAAGATGTGTGTAATTCTGTGTTTCGTCCGAGTTGGATTCCAAAATCTACGACCACGACAGCTTACAGATACAATATTTAGTGTGTTTCTTACAGTACAACTCTGAAATACACGACTCTGACCTCTTACAGACACAAAACCTGTTTCTACAGCTCCTCTGTTACACGGACGAATTGCGAAATTACGCCCATGAATGTAGTGAGTTAAACTGCTGTCAAAAATACGTCATCAAGGCCACATGCACAGGCATTAATATCCGAAGGAGGAGGAATTACACACTACATTCATGGGCGTAATTTCGCAATTCGTCCGTGTAACAGAGGAGCTGTAGAAACAGGTTTTGTGTCTGTAAGCGGTCAGAGTCGTGTATTTCAGAGTTGTACTGTAACAAACACACTAAATATTGTATCTGTAAGCTGTCGTGGTCGTAGATTTTGGAATCCAACTCGGACGAAACACAGAATTACACACATCTTTTTTTTACGCACAATTATTTTTGACAGTGATTTTATTCCATAATAGGGCACTGGTGGCTCAGTGGTAGGTGTTTTGCCTGCCGGGCAAAAGGTCCAGATTCGATTCCCGACAACTGGATGAAGCCCAGATAAAATGGGATGGTTGAGCCGAAAGACCAAGAACAATTTATTTGATTTACAAAAATGATAATTGCTATTAAATAGTATGAGTTAGGCTATTCAATAATGCAAGTAAGGAACGATTAATATGAATGAGTACAACAAACTCAAAAACTAATAGTTCTGTTTACTTAAAATTGGAAACATCATTACTTTAAAAAATTGAGGTAACTGATTACTTACATTTTTTTTTAGTTTTGCCAACTTATTCGGGTTTACAGTGTAGATATCCAAAAAATATACACTGATCAGCCATAACATTATGAGCAGGTCATTTTTTTGCTGCCATAACAGTGATGCACTGTGTGTTCCGACTCCTTTCTATCACAACCAGCATTAATCTTTTTCTCAGTTTGATATATACTAGCGCTTATGTTCTTCTGTTCCTCTAATCGGACTACACAGGCCAGTATTTGCTTCCCATGTGAATCAGTGAGCATTGGCCATCCATGACCCCTTCACCAGTTCACTATTTCCTTCCTTGAACCACTTTAGGCATGTCCTGGCCAATGCAGCCTAGGAAAATTCCACAAGAGCTGCAGTTTTGGAGTTGCTCTGACTCAGTTGTAGATATGTTAGGCAGCAAGTGAACCTGGAAGTTGATTGTTGGAAGCAGAAAGGATGGGCAAGCATAAGAATTTGAGTGACATTGACAAGCTAGAAGAGTGAAATTGGTCATTCAAGAGGCATCACTTAGTCCTGAGCACCATTTAAATTTTTCATTTGATTGCAGTTGACCAATTTTGGGAGGAAAAAATACAAAGAAAGAAAAAACGTGAGTACATGTTATATATACTGTACATACTTCAAATAGTAAATAGGATTTTTTGTTGTTGTTGTTGTTAAACATATTCAATAAACATATACTGTATATGAGCAGGCTATGGTTTTACACTGCTGGCTTAAATACGTGAGTCAGTTTAAACAGATAACATGAATGTCTAATAAATATCTGTAATGTAATACATATTATTATATCTGTGTATGTTATTCCTCTGTGGTTCTGTCAGAACTTGGTTTTACACTGTATGTAGAACTCATACATGCCCGTGATTTGTTTGGCCCTAGCAGTTCGCGTTCTCATTCCTAGAAGAAGAAAAAACGCAAAATGGGTGGTATTTCATGATGCAATATTCACATGTCTCCTTAGGTTGAGTTTTTTTTTTTCCCCTGAACATTTCCGGAATGGTAGGAGAACCATCCTCCTAATTCTGAACCACGTAACTCTCTGTGTCCCGCCTTTTACTTCACAACGCCATTTTCGCTGATGGCTGTTAACTTTCGGTGTACAGTCGTCGAAAAAAAATAAAAATAATAATAAAATAAAATAAGGGGAATTCTGGTAGATGGTACCAAGATTATGGGTCAACCTGTGGATTATAACGCTGATGAGGAAAACTGTACCGTGTGTAATAATGAAGAGGAGAAACAAACTGCGCCGTGTGATCCAGGAAGACTCTGGAGGACGAGGTGAACATATTCAAAACGTCTGCGTTGTTTGTGGTTTTTATTTATTTATTTTTTAGCGTGTATTAAAAGAAACAGTGTCTATTACTATGTAAGATAAAATGATAGATTGGTTATAAAAACAGTTTAGACTTCTGTAGGCGATGACTTGGTTTGCCTTTATATTGTTGATTCTGATGCAACACGATTAGGCGGAAACACTTTCTGAAAGGGCCTAACCGAGGAGTGTGTGAGTGGGGTGGATTTGTGAGTGGGTGGAGGGTGGATGTGAGTGTGTGTGTGTGAGTGTGTGTGGGCGGGGAGTACAGTATATAAAGCCAGGTAGCCTTTTGGCCACATTAAGCGAAGACACAACTTGACGTTGTAACTCATCTGCGGAGTTTTAAGGTAAGCCTGAGCGAGGCTGATTTGTAAATGCCTGTTTACTGCTTAAATGTAATGCTCTTGTTTTTGCTCTCTCGGCTGATCCGTACAATACCTTTTACGCCGAATGTCCTCTCCGACACAACCCGGGCTCGGGACTCGCAGTGTCTGGGGTTTGGGTATTAATAGCTGGGCATCGAACGCGTCCCTTCAGCATGGCAGAGAAGAGACCTGCTGTACCACTGAGCCGCCAGTGTCCCGCTGCTGCTGCTGCTTAAATATACGGCTCCTGTGTGTTTTTTTTCCCCGGACGTTAGTTTTTTTTTTTTTTTTTCATTTCAAAAACACATAGTTACGAGTTAAGAACTCTGGAGTGTCCGTATAGCGTCAGTCGGTGTTCGCAGGTTGGCGCTGTTAGCCGACATCCTGATTTCATTGATGCATTTGATCAGTTTCTACACGGATCGAGAGTTGGGGTTGTCTCTTCACATAGCCAGGTGTTCTACTGTTTATTTAACCTACCCAGTAGAGGGTTTTTTCTACCCAAAACTTTCTGCGCATGCGCAAAATCATGTCCTGTTATGTTCTGTGTCGGAACCTGCGCGCCATGTTTGAATGAGTGTTGCATTTTTGCAGTGTTTTGTCCATTTTTAAAGTACAGCATGACAGACTGATGGGTATAACTATACATTTCTGCTACCGGTAGGAAATTCTGACAAGTAGGAAGGAAATGATGGGACACCAGTTCAGAGTGAGAATTCCTCACCGTGGTTGTGCCTTGGGGAACATGTCAGAAAGGAACAGAGATGTGATCAGGGGTCTGTGTTGCCTCGCCTTAAATCCCGGAGCAGAGATAGTGACTGGGTGTGAAACCAGAACTGGGTGAAAGGGAGAGCTCCCCATTGCAGACACTGTGTGAGTGTGTGTGTGAGTGTGTGTGTGAGTGTGTGTGTGAGTGTGTGTGTGAGTGACGCACCTCCTGGAGGTTTAATAAACAGTAGACTGTGAGCTGCTAACTCACTGATATCTCGTACAGAGTAGGTCAGGTGTACACGATGTGAATTGTGGATTAGATTAAAAGCTTTTTCCTTTCACCTTTTTACTTCACTCCCTATAGTTTACAGAAAGTCCGTTGTAATGTAGGCAGAGAAATTGAGTCAATTGCACAGGAAACAAAGCATTGTTTGGGGTTATTTCACTCTCATTAACCTCATCAAAGCTTTTTTTATTTTATTTGTGTGTGTGAAGACTAACTCCTGAAATTAATAAACCTTTTGTTGGGAATGTTTGAACCTAATGAAACCTGTATTAATTAATATTAAGGTTAAAAATAAAATAAGTGGTATCGCCCATCCATAGTGTGAATTCATTGAATGTTTTAATAATTTAATATAATTGTAGGTATTGTATTAAGGCTTATCCTCTTACCTGCTCTGTCTTAATCCTGTTTTTCAGATGCAGATCAAAGTGACTTGTGATGAACTTCACAATGGTGGTCACTACATCTACTCCATACCACAACAGTATTCCCAAGTGGGATTCGACTGTGATTACTCCTGGAAACAACCGGTGAGAAGTTTAAATGTTTTTTTTTTTCTTGTTTGTTTTCAGAAAGCAGGCATGTCACACTACAGCTGTAAGCAAATATTGTGATGCACTGAAAGCTGGGATGAACTGACCCCTTTTATCTAACATGTTGTTTTCCACATTATGGATGTATCTTTGTTATAGGATGGGACTGTGCTGGGCCATGGAAGCCTTCTGAATCTCAGTAGTTGTGAGGATGGGATCCAGCATGTTATACGGTGTCTTAATCCAAGTAATGTGGTGTGTACATTAAACATAAATTTCAAATTATTTGTTCTTTTATGTGAATTTAAATGACAGTGTCTGATTTGTATGAAATCTCCTTTTTCCCTTTTACAGACAAGATACATCTTTAATGGTATGTACTTCCACTCTGTGTGTTCCACTTCTGTACACTAAAACAGATCAGTATATATGTGTACATAGCAGTAAATGCATTATGGTTACATTTTGTGTGTGTTTAGTTAACATTACAACACCGGCCAATACTGCTGCTAATATGTATGAAGGTAAGTACTTATCAAGATTTATTTTAAGATGAAATGTGTTTTATTGGTTTAGGTTTTGTTGCATTGACATTTCTTTTCAAAACACTAATAACCACAAGTAGTTAGAGCTGTGTGATTAAATCAGTTATGTGATTTATTCAGTCTTCTGTTGTTTTTTGTCAATAAATTGAATCAGTGGGTTCAGCTGGTGCTTAGTCCCTTCCTCTTTTTCTCCTTAAGTAAATACCACCACAGTGCCACCTGACTCGGCTCAGTGTGAGTATATATTCTGTGTTTTAGATTAATTATTAAATTTTAAACTTGTATTTGTTCTTGATATATAGACACATTATGCACTAATGGGGGATACGTTAGAAGTTAAATTAAGATGAGAATTAGGATTTAGTGGAGATTGTATTTTTGTTATGTATTATTCATTTAATTATTTATTAAAGCTAATACAAGCGCCATCATCATCGTAGCCATCATCATCATCATCATGGCACTTGGCTTTGCTCTTCTGATTAGGCGCTTCATACAACAAAGGTAATTCTACATTTTGTTAATTTTTTTTTCCTTGCCTCTTTCACTCTCCACCATTTAATATCTTTATTTATAACAAAAAAGTCTTGATGACTAAAGTTTTCATCACTGTGTGTTTTGTGTTAGATCAAAGAAACCACAAGCTGATGTCGAAAATCATCCACTGAACACCAACACTAACAGGTAGGAGCTCATTTACCTTCTCTTTACCCACATGCCAACTTTAACACTTTACACCTATTGAGATGCTGCAGGCTCGTGATGGTGCCATACGCCTGCATGCTGAAATCTCCCATTTCTTGTTGCCACAGATTTATTTATTTTTAGAAGCTGGTGAGGGCCACACAAATGGGTGTATTATTATTTATTTGAAGTTGTTCCTTCAAGCCAGGAGCAGAGGTAGCTACAGTGGCAAGATGAGATCTGTGTAAAAGAGAGAACTCCTCAAACACAAATTTTGCTTAATGTACCTTTTTGGTTATTTTTTTTTTCTCCTCAAAATTCAAATATGCTACTGGGGGGGACAACTAACACAATTTGCATCAAATTGCAGATTTTTTTAAAACAATAACTAACATTTAGTTATAGAGGATAATGTATAACTATGGCAGAAAATGTTTATCCATCATACACTGCCAAACTATTGGGCTGCATCAAGCAATAAAACAATTAAGGAGATTTTAAATTACTGGGGTAAAAGCTTTTCAACAAATGGTCCACCTCCTGTCATGGTCAATATAAGATCTTAGAGAAAAAATTATGTGACCGATGGAAATAAATGTTATGAAGCTTTTTTTTTTTGTGCCCTGGGCAGCATACATTTCCAGTAAACAAAAGTTTATTGTAAGCTATTAGTTTGGGATAAAGCATCACTACATATATTACAAAAAAAGCTAACATTGTAACAACAGTAACATATAAAAAGTATAGACATTGATTTTATATTTAATGCTAAACACCTATTCATTTCACATTATAACAAGCACATTAATTTATTGTACATACTGCCTGAGGCTAAATGAAATAATGTTTGTTTATTAGTGAGGAGCCGCGTGATGCGAGGGTGAACGGCTCTGTAAATGGTGTGAACTCAGCTCTTCCACTCCAACCCAGCAACGATACAGAGTAAGAGTCGAACCTTAACTGTACAAATATAAACAGGACAGGTGGAATGAATATTTCTGGATAGATGTGTAGATTTGTTATTATTATTATTATTGTCATTAGAAGGAAGCTTGTATAGGTATTAGATGTAATTTAATTAATTATTTAATTAATAATATTTCTTTACTCTATTTTGTCAGTGATGAGTCCTGAGTCTCTGAGTCTGAGATGAGAGATGATTATGTTCCAGCTTCAGAAGTTCCGTAGTTTCTTCTTCTGACTTTTCTATGACTGCACTTTTACTGCACTGTACACATTAAATAGATTGGAATTGTGTGATTTTAACCATAACTGCCAGTGCCATGATCTCATGAAATGTAATGCTCCAAGCATTAAGAACCAAAGTAAACCAATTTTTAATTCATTTTTATCATTTTAAAACGCTGCACATCATTCCGCACTATCATCCTCTGTCCTTTTTGCACACGTCTGTGTTTTTATGCACTTTCTTGTCTCTGAGTGCTGCTTGTTTCTTCTGGGCTAAGGCTACACTGTCGTCTCCCATTCATTTAAAGATGGAACCTCGTGTGTGTGTGTGTGTGTGTGTATATACCGTACAGTTCATGTCACTAGGGGGAGGGCCTGGCTGCCATTTTATTTGGATATGCGTTTTGTCTGTGTATAATTGTTAGTCAAGGTGTATTGGAAGCAGTTGTCATTTGTTTGTCTGTTTTAGTTGATAAGAAGTTAGTGTAAGGTTTAATATTTATTATTGTGGCCTTGGCCAGCCTAACGATTCCTGTGGCTATAAGTATACACTATATATATATATACAATATATACATATATATATTTCATACACATTGCATACAGACTTACTTCTTTTTATTGTGTAAAGCTGCTTTGCGACAATGTCAATTGTTAAAAGCGCTATATAAATAAAATTGACTATAAGTAAAATAAAATTTTATAAAACAATTAATTCTTGGAGTCCTTCGTTCCATCCACCTTTTGCCTCAGTCAGATTTATTTCGTCCCCAAACCCAGACTGGGACGTAAACTTTTCTGCCATTTGAAGGGGGAAAAAAAGTACATTACAAGTAAATAATAAGTATGTTTATTATTATTATTATTATTATTATTATTATTATTATTATTATGCATTTTATTTATTTAGGCATCTTTCCAGTCACACAAGTCATATAGAGATTGTGCTTCTGTATAACTGGATGTTAAGATGTGAAACACACACATTCCCTCCCCCCCCCCCCCCCCTCCCAATGTACACTGACTCTGGCATGTACAGTATGTGTAGTATTAAATCCTGCATGAGCAAAATAACAGAAGCACTAAGACTTCTGGACATTAACTTGTAAATATTAACTTTGTTTTTATACTAATTTACTGACTGTATGACCTTATATTACAGTTGAGGTAGCTTGATAAAGTTAGCGTCACTCAAGTAAACAAGCTGCAATAACACAATGAGTGGTGTATAAAAGAGCACTTCTTTCTTCAAATGTGTATTTTACTGCAGGCTCCAGAGACTGATAAAAAAGACGTACTGATTACTGTTTACCAGTATATTTTTACTTGTATTACATTAGTTACTTGTACATTATTGTAATGAAAATGATGAGTGTTAAATACATAGCAAATAGCTCAGTCAAGGTACCAGTACAATGTATTATTTATGAATTAATTACACTGCTGCTTTGACTTGGTCGATTTACTGTTTCATGTTACAGCTCAGGTGACATACTGTAGCATAACCCAACACTAATATGGGTGGGTACTAAATGGACTCAAGAAATGTCTCATTTAAAATGTACTCGGAACGTTGATTATAAGATCAGTATAGTTATGACTAATTTGTAGCTAACGGTATTATTTGATTTGTAACATCTTTCATTCCTTTGTCACAGTAGAATCTTTTTTTTTTGTACATTGTGTTAATGTTTCCTTTCTAGACACTGTAAAATCAGTGTTATGTAAGAAAGTGAGTGTCTGGTGTTCTTTATAACATTTTACACTCCAAATAATAACTCTTAAGTAGTGGTTAGCACTTTGGCCTCGCACCTCCAGGGTCTACAGTTTGTTTCCCGCCTCAGGTCTGTGTGCGTGGAGTTTGCATGTTCTCACCATGCTTGGTGGGTTTCCTCCGGCTACTCCGGTTTCCTCCCACAGTCCAAAGACATGTAGATTAGGCTGACTGGCCTTCCCGTGTGTGTGTGTGTGTGTGTGTGTGTGTGTGTGTGTGTGTGTGTCCTGCAATGGATTGGTAGAGTGTGGTACAGAAGATGAATGAATGAATGACTATTTTAACACATTTTTTAAACAGTAAATGGTGTACTGTATCTGATGACTCAGGCTGAATGTGGTGATGTGTTCAGGGAATAACCCGGACCCAGAGGTTTGGCTTTAACATGACCTCTTGGTCTTAGAAGTTGAGTGTGTTTTAAACAAAGAAACCTGATTTACACTTTTAATATACTCTGATTACTCAGACAGTAACTAACTACTGTAGTGTATGTGACTATTATACAGATTTAGCATTTTTCGTTCATTTATTCACCAATTAAATTATGTTCATTAACAACTTTATGTGCAGAGAGACGGAGAGGATTTCAAAAATAAAGAAAAAAAAAACATTTACATTTGTATACCATGTGGAGAGATGTCACGTGGGTTTTCTGCTGGGGAGGAGGCAATAAGTGAGGACATGGCCATACCAATCTGAGAGTGCTTAATATTGTCCCTTGTGCATCAACAGTGAGCATTTCGTCTTGGTCATCTTTTTTATTTTTATTGAAGACTAACATTAGTTCATCAGCTACAACAACAAAACTGTGAGTAAACTTGTAAACATACGGAAAACAGAACTAATTAGGATTTTGCATCGATTGTTTTGATTCATGTGAAAATGCTTGGTTTTAACACTGGTATCGCAAATACGTGAGGCACTTTATACATTTAACATACATGTCTAATAATAAATGGATAATGTAATACTGTACTCGTTATCTGTTAGATGTGTATTAAGGTATTTCTGTGTTTCTAATAAACTTTGGATTTTAATTACCTCAGACAGGCATGTAGACCTCATACTTAGATTTCTCTTTAAAGATTTCGCTACTAAAAGTACGAGTTTTAGATAACAGCCTGTATGGTGTATCGACTGCTTATAAAATAGACTGAATGGTGCAAAACATATAGAATCGTAAGTGTTCGGGGACTCCATGCTGCAGTATCTCGTGCAGCTCTGATCGAGTGGGCGGGGTCATTCCTGCCCATGTGACGTGTGCTGTTTTTGTGGGCGTGTCTGATAAAGTTCACCCTGCCCGTTTCTGACGCCATTTGCAGAACCGCGTTCCGTCGTCTTGTAAAGTACAAATACGAAGTACTAGTAATATAACCATCGGTACCTTTGTGGATTTATAACCATGATGAGGAAAACTGTATCAGGTGTAATAATGAAGAGGCAGATTAAACTGCGCAGTGAGATCCAGGCGGACTCCGGAGGAGGAGCAGTGTGTCCTCGAAGTGATCCATTATTTTAATAAGTTGCTCTGGATAAGAAGGTCCGCCGAATGTACAATGTTAAAATTCTTGTTTGAGTTCTAACGAAAATTAAAACACCTAGTGATATATGATGTATATGATAACATTACTTAATGAAAAAAAAACATTTGATATTTAACAGTGATGTACAGTATACC
Organism: Clarias macrocephalus; assembly: GCA_011419295.1. Classification (NCBI taxonomy): domain Eukaryota; kingdom Metazoa; phylum Chordata; class Actinopteri; order Siluriformes; family Clariidae; genus Clarias; species Clarias macrocephalus. The sequence continues at coordinate 18,201 of JAAGKR010007712.1, read as the reverse complement.
GATGATATACATCAATGATACCAGGAAAATAAACCGTTTTAGATATTAAACGGAGCGATTTCCTTGCTTTTGATGATAATGTTGGTTGGCCTGTTGTACATTTGAAACGCGACTCGACATTAGTAACTCTTTCAGTTCCTGATCTTTCGGGTGGAGACTTTTATTTTGTGCTAGTGCACGTGAAGTCTTGTATGCCGCGGTATTGCAGGGCATGATGAGATCACACTGTGTTGTAAAACATACTGAATAACCGTAAAGAACATGTATAATCATTTATATTCAAGAGGCAAATATAGAGAAATATATTAACATCTGAATATAAAACAACCTGAATGATGCTTAAACAACTTTCCTCTTCCTAAGCCTACCCACCAGATTTGAATAATTTTCTTGGATTATTGACCTGTGACTGCACATTGCCTAACTTCTTATGTATGAGTGTAAGTGGTGAGGTGTGTGTGTGTGTGTGTGTGTGTGTGTGTGTGTGTGTGCCTATCTAGCATGTATGATGAGCCGAAAGAGTCGCCTCTTGGTTCTCCCATTGGTTTACCTTTATTTTCTAGCCCCACCCTTGTGAAAATGGCGCAGGCATTCAGAGCAAAGCTCGACCCTCAAGAGCACCGTAAAGGCCTAAATAGACATTATTATTACATGTTAGGCTTCATGCTGCTGGTGTCGCAGTGCTCAAGTCTTTAATGGTATGTATTTGGAGTTTAGTTTTAAAGGAACAAATATAATTGTATTTTCATTTGAAACATGGACATCAGACATATCGCTAATGATTGGATGTTTAGCTCTTGGGGAAAGTATCCTTCAAGACAGACAGATGCAAAACTAAAATTCTTTGCTGAATATATAAAATCACATACAACAATTAAAAATGCACGAGTAACAAATGCATACATTCACGCATCTCATAAACTAAATTGTTATGTACCGATATGTGGCATGTACTGTATAGTTATGTATACGTTTATAATATTCACATGCCTCTGATCATCATTAAGACAGGGCTGAACGACGTTGGTCTGCTTGCTATTAAAAGGCCGTTGTATATAAAGGACACACTACCTTCTCCCTAAATACAGTGGCAAGAAAAAGAAAAATGTGTGATCTTTTTGGAATTCCGTAGTGTTATGAATTTATTAAATCTAATTCAAGAGTTTTGACAAATTATACTACTGTAATTAATTTAGAAAATGTAGAAATGAAAATCTGAGAGATAAACCATGCACTGAGAAATCGTATGCAAGGAGTAAATAAAAGAGAAGAGCGTATTGAATGAATGTTTTTGAAAAAAAAAAAAAAACATTTTGAGGGGGTAATTACAGGCATTACAATAGATTTAGAGAAACTAAAACAAAATAAAAGAGGGGGTGATGTGTTGAGACTTAAAAGACTACAAAAAAAATGGAAAAAAAGCTTTATAGTTTTAACATCAAATGTATGCAAGATAATAGGGATGATGATGATAAACAACAGACTAACACACTACATGGAAGTAAAAGGTACATTAGTAAATTACAAAAGTGGTTTTAGAAGAGGCAGAAACACAATAGACCCAACATTAAATCTATAACACGAAATAAGAAAAGCAAAAATAAATAACATATTTTTCGATATAGACAAAGCCTCAGATAAGATGTGGAGTGGGGGTTTGGTAATTAATCAGTTAGATAAGGATTAAAGGAAAGATTTCTAACCGGGTTATGGATTTTATGACCGACAGATCAATGCAGGTAAAAATAGGCAATAGCTACTCAGGAAACTTTGTGGTATTCATCCTCCTGTTTTAATCCACCTGTGGTAATGGAATACCACAGGGATGTATAATGAGTGAAATGATGGTCAAATACTTCAAATTCTTAAGAATCTGATTTGATAAGTAGCTCGCATGGGAGGTCCAGATACAAAAAAAATGGCTGACAAAAAAGCTTTAAATTTTATGAGGTGCCTAGTAGGGGAGGAATAGGGAGCAAATAGGTCAGCACTTAAAACTATTTATACAGGACTGATCAAGTCAGTGCTTGACTACGGAAGCATAGTGTTTGGATCATCATCCAGTACTCCACTTTAGTTGGAAATAATACAATGCTATATACTACTATGTACAGGAGCAATCAGAACATCCCTGGGGGCAGCCCTGCAAGTAGAAATGGGGGAAATGCCTTTAAACCTTAGAAGATTGCGGTCACTTAACTATTGGGTTAACGTTCAGGGGCACAAACAGGACCACCCTAAACCCTAGGTAACTCTAAAGCCTAGCTGGGAAAAAGAGAAAAGGAAAGGAGAAAAAAAAAACCTTGGATGCACAGTTGACAAAAAGCAGCAGGAGACAGGAATAATAAAGGTGAAGGTGAGTCCTGTAGTTCCCGAGACCAACAATATGCCCACTGATGTCAATATACACTGGGGACATACTAGTCATCCTGTTAGCTCCAAGTGCCTTACAGTTAATCAGAAATCAGGACCGTAATTAAATTAAAGTGGGAAGAAAAAAGAACTGGAAGGTGTGTGTGTACAATATAACAGGAGGAAGGACTGGTGAGAAGTGCTGGGACAAGCAGAAGAGGAACAGGAGGAAACAGTAGAAGATGGCATGATGCATTTGTGCAAAAATACAAAGAGGAAAGACAAGAGCGAGAGACCTAAAAAAAAACCAATTCAGCCTACAAGAATTATTAGTAGGGTTGTGTACCGAGAACCGGTGCCAATACAGAATCGGTACCTATATACCCGGTATGTACCGGACCGAAACAGAACGCGAATTTCGGTGCCTGGTTTCGGTGCCACTTAAATGCCTGGATCTAGATTAGGGGTCAAGGCACCCTCAAGGAAGAAAAGGAGGGCTGAGGCCTAAAAACGACCCATGTATTTCCTGCCACCCTCGGAGGTTTGGGCCGCCCCGAGACGGAGGGCACTCTTTAGCTTAGGCTCAGATTGCGTGTCTTGACACTCCGGTTTATGCTGTCCTCGAGCAACCCACTGTTGATCGCTGTCTGCCTCGCAACGCCCTAAAATAGGCGTCTGCTGGTCCAATCTTGCCTCTCTCAGAGCGCTACAGCTCAGGCAAGCAGGATAAAACATGCGTCGTAGGTTATTAGGCCTAAAAACCATTTATCTAATTTATTCATTAAATAGGTCAAAGATCACTGATTAGGATATGAGGGAGATTGCAACTGTGATCCACCCTGATACAAAATGTTTCGGCTGAAACTTTGGCCCAAACTGCTAATTAGAGACGTTCATTAGAATATTTACCTTACAATAGCAAATTCTTACATTAGAAGCAATAAAAAATCTCGAAGTATCATGTATAATGCGTCGTAGGTTATTAGAGTATGGACTAAAATAATTACAAAATATCTTTATTATTAAATAGGTCAAAAATCATCAATTAGACATATGAGAGTGATCGCAACTGGGATCAACTCTAATACAAAGTGTGTAGGCCGCAACTGAGGCCTAAACACCAAATTAGAGACGTGTATTAGATATTTTTGTGTGTGCTGCTACTTGTCATTGTCACTTGTCATTACTTCCATTGTTTTCTGTATTTGGGTTTTTGTTGTTTTTGTTGTATGATTTCTTTTATTCTTGTTTTGGTTTGGCTTTCTTTATAATTGTTTTTGCTTTCTTTCTTTTTTTTTACATTCCGTCTTTCTTTTAAGTAAAGTGTCAATTGTGTTTTTGTTAATGAGGAGTATTGTATAGTGTGCTTCTCATTTAGGCTTATTGTAATTTTGTGTGTTTTTGTGTCGGGTTGTTTTAGGCCCCTGAGCTGGTGGGCTAGTTGTTCTAGTACGGTGTCAGGAGCACGGAGTGTGGATTGATTGTGATCACTCACCGTATTGTATGCATGCGCGTGTGCCCCAACGGTTGCAGAGATATGCCCTATTGAATTTGTCAGTGGCGGTTAAACGCCATGTCGTGGAGCTACGCCCCGTCGAACTTGGTCGCGGTTAAATGCCACGTCAAAGGCAGCCATGGTTAAATCGTCTAACGGCCGAACGGTGCAGCCTATCACCGCGTGCCCAAGATGCCCTTCTTCTGCAGGAGGGACCGCATCCAACGACACCAGTCATCCTGCTCTAGCCCCAAAGGTTGCAGAGCTACGCTCCGTCGAATGTGAACACGGTTAAACGCCATGTCAAGTCAAGTCAATTTTATTTATATAGCGCTTTTAACAATTGACATTGTCGCAAAGCAGCTTTACACAATAAATGTCAAAGGTGTCCACGGTTAAACGCGTCTAGCGGCCATTTCGCAGGGGTGTTCAGGGGAAGGACTCAGACCTGATGTCACCATTCGGCGCCACCTGGAGGATCCACCTGTTGGGGGATTATTATTATTATTGTAAATATAAAATTTTATTTATTTATTTATTTATTTTGATGGACCAGAAGAGACACATCCAATGAGACCAGGCATGCCGCTCTAGCCCCAATGGTTGCGAAGCTACGCCCCATCAAAGGAGGCCACGGTTAAACGCCACATCGAAGGCTTCCGCGGTTAAACGCATCTAGCGGCTAAACGGAGCAGCCTAGCACTGCCCGACCAAGATGCCCTTCCTCTCCGGGAAGAGCCGGAGCCAACAAGACCAGGCATTCCGCTCTAGCCCCAATGCTTGTGGAGATACAACCATGGAGATACACCCTGTTAAACTCGGTTGGACAACAATTGCGGCCAAACGCAGCCGTCCAGCGAAGCGTCACCTCATGCACTTTTTATGCTAGACGAGATGCATCCAACGAGACCAGGCATGCTGCTCCAGCCCCAACGGCCTTGGAAATACGTCACCTTTCACCCGTTGGCGAAAGCGCCGCTCGCTGCCCGCCCAAGTGCTCAATCTCCGCTGCACCTAGACTTTACTTTAGAGCGCCCCGAGCTGAATTCGTCAAGCCCTGCTGCCATGATCTAACCCCCATGGTTGCAGAGATATGCCACCTTGAACCCCATGCCGACAGCGCCGCTCGCGGCCCGACCAAGCGCCCCAGATTCATGTCACCCAGACACCCGGCCCCACAAGATGCGTCCACCAGCCGGCCCCGAGCACCCACACTTAATCACCCCTCCAGCGGGCTAAACACTTCCAGCACTGCCCGCTGAAAGGCCGGACCCCTGGTATAACTAGGGATTTGTCTTTTTTTTTCTGCCTTCGAGACATTATCATTTTTTTGCATAGGTTTAGGCGGGATTCTGACTCACCCATCAATAAATAACAGATTTTGGTGATTTTTTTAATTGAAAAGATGTTAACACAGTCTCTCTTGGAAATAGAAAATATGCACAATATTTTCAGCAAACATTGAGGCATAGTTACTTTTTATGTCATAAATTGAGCAATAATAAATAATTAAATAAAAACATTATTGTGGCATTATGCAAAAGTTTGGGCGCCCTACATAACCAGTACTTAGTAACACCTCCGTTGGCAGATGTCACAACTTGCAAACACTTTTTACAGCCAGCTAAACGTTTTTCAATTCTTGTACTTGGGATTTTCTCCCCTTTCTTCCTTGCCAAATGTGTCCGGCCCTTTAATGTTCTTTTTTCATCTTGCATGCACAGCTCTTTTAATATCTACCCACAGATTTTCAATGACGTTTAAATCAGGATACTATTTGGCCATACGAAATCACACTCACTGTGGAAACTGCAAGCTGACAACGCCTTGCTATCTTCTTGTAGCCTTCTCCTGAGTCTTACACTGCTGCTTAGAGGAACCCATGGTTGTTGAGTGTCCGCAAGTGTGTGCACAAGGTTTGAAGAGGCAAATTATTTGTAAAACTTTGAAACTGGCATTTACTAATGACACCTGCTGCCATGCATCAGATGTAATGAGCTGATTAAGGTCTGAAACATGGTAAACAGACTCTGGAACTCCAAAACTTTTGCACAGTGCCTTAATAATGTTTATTATTATTATTATTATTATTATTTTCAATTTATGGCATAAGTAATAAATATGCATCAATGTTTGCTGAAAATATTGTGCATTTTTTCCATTTCTAAGAGAGACTGTGTTAACATTGTTTAAATAAAAAAAAATCATCAAAATCTGTTATGTATCAAGAGGTTCCTACACTTTTGCACAGGACTGTAGAGGCATTCAGTCACAATCCCACTGATTGTAGCTTTGCACCAGTGGATTCTCAGCAAAGCACACGCACCAAATGTCTGAATCTGCTGTTCCTCTCATATTGAGCAAGTTTATTATTGCAACAGCAGATCATCAGAAGGGTAAAACTAACCTGTCTCACGATGGTCTAAACCCAGCTCACGTTCCCTGGTATTGGGTAAGCAATCCAACGCTTGTTGAAAGTGCCAAATTCGAACGACCATATATCGGCCATTGTTGGCTCGATCGGCTCCAAATTTCGCAGGGATGTTCAGGGGAAGGACCCGGACACGATGCCACCCTTCAGCGCCCCTTGGATGATGAACTTGTTGGGGGAGTATTATTATTTATTTTTTTATTTATTTATTTTGCGCCCAATGAGACGCATCCCACCAGACCAGTCAGACCCAGCGCTCCAGCTCCCACGGCTGCGGAGATATGCCGCCTCAAACCCGAATTGGAAATAGCGCCGCTCAACCATGTCATAGCTCATTACCCTAAAGTTGAGCTGATTTCAACTCCCTTCGCCGCTCTCGCCACGCCACGCCGCTCTTTGCCGCCCTTCGTCGCCGGTTCACATTGAAAATGAATGACTTCCGCCCGCTTTGACGCCCTCGTCGCGTGCAAAAGTACTTACTGTAGTAACACCTCATCTGGTAAATGTCACAGCTTTTCCAGCCAGCTAAAAGTCTTTAGTATTTTTTTCTAAGGCCTGAGGCGTCAGCCTATAGTTATATAGCGCCACTCAGCAGTAAAAGCCAGCAAATGCACAAACCCAATTGCTTCCGCCGTGAGGCGAGGTGGTAAAACTAGAATACCACTTGAAGACCATCTGTGGATATCCCTGAAATTGATCAAACGTGAAATTTTTTTGTTTTGTAAAGATATTTTACAAATGACAATGGCATTCAAGTTCACTGAGGATTCTCTTGATGAAAAGATTGCAGGACACACAGAACACAAACACCACTACATTGACCACTATACACAACTCATAATAATGTATGGACCACTAAGATACAGTATGCCGCAAAAGTGAGTCCACTCCTCACATCTCTGCAAACATTTAGTTATATATTTTCATAGGACAACACAGCATAAATGACTCTTTGACACAATGAAAAGTAGTCAGTGTAAAGTTTGTATAGCAGTGTACGTTTATTGTCCCCTCAAAATAACAAAAAATGCTTTTGTTGCCAGGATTTAGCTCAATAGTTCAGCTATTATTGGCTGTATTTTTAGCTATTTTGATTAGCTATGAAAAGATATAACTAAATATTTGCAGAAATGTGAGGGGTGTACTCACTTTTGTATATACTACTGTATATGTGGACGATGCGATTTGAGAGAAAACAAAATTTTCAACCAGGTTGACATTTGATGGACAATAGTTCCAGGTTGGGTGTGCAGGAGCATTTAAGAGGAACAATGCTCGCGCTGTTGCACCAGCTGCTGTTCACCATTAAGCACATGCCGCCTCCCCTTGTCTTCCCCGAGTCCCGTACCCTGTCCATGCAGTGAACCGAGAAGAACTCGGTCGGCTGGATGGCGTGGTCCGGTACCACTGGGTTCAGCCATGTCTCGGTGAAGCAGAGGAGACTGCAGTCCCGAATGTCTCTCTGGAACTGTACCCTGGCCCTGAGGTCATCTAGCTTGTTTTCCAGTGATTGGACATTGGCTAACAGGATGCTAGGCAGAGGTGTGCGGTGGTCCTGTTCCTGACGCCAGCTCGTTTCCCTCGTGGCCATCGCTTCGCATCGCGTCCTTTGTTCTCCCTCAGGATCTCACTCGGCCAGCTCGGATCCGGAGTCAAAAACGTTGAATTTTGAGTACATTGTAGACCAATAGAAATAAGAGTATCTTTATCGTACTTAATGCACTCAATGGTAATGAATTAGCCGGTTTAAAATTATTGAAAGTTAACTTAAAAAGCAAAAACAAGGTAAAATAGGTCGGAGCAGTCGTGACGGCAGCCAACCTCACCGGCGCCATCTTGACATTTCAAAATTCTTGTCATCAATAGTGATGTTCTGTTTGGGTTACATTGAGCACCTGCGTTCTTTTGAACTTTTTGCAGTCATGTATTGTCACCGTCACTCACCAAACTCTTAGATCTGAATGACCCATTTCCTTTGCCAGCCTATAAACTTCGGGGCATGACCTATGTTACACTCAAACATTATATCATATGCTGAATAAATGATAGTTCAGGTTTAAAGGGACTTTAAAAACGTAAAATTATTTTCCTGTGATTTTCTCCCTAATTTGGAAATGACCAAATTAGGGAGAAAATCACAGGAAAAAAACATCCGTATTTTTAAAATGATTTCTGACTGCTGATATCAGTCCCCGGGGGTTAAGATCTGACTCACTGGATTACTGAGCCGCCTCCTTGTCTCCCCCTGTGTCTACGTGTGTATGTCTTTCACCATTAGCACTAAATGAAGTTCACCTGTGTCCTCCTTGTGTGTTTCCCTATTTAAGCCAGGCGGTCCCATAGTCCTTTGTCTGTTCACCGTTTGTCTCATTTGAAAGCTGCCTGTGAGTGTGTGTCTGTGTGGATGATAATTCCAAACATTACAATGGGGAGAACCACGTCCAGCTATGCCCACTTTATCAAGGCTCTTTGCGCGGTTTTTGATCACCCCGACCAAGTCAAGTCAGGTGACCAGCAATTGTTGCGGCTACGCCAGGGCAATGCAACTGTGGCCGACTACGCCGTAAGATTCCGAGTTCTCGCTGCTGAGAGTGGATGGTGCGAAGCCAGTCTACTAGCCAGATTCCGAGATGGGTTACAAGCTGACATACAGCTAGAATTAGCCTGTAGGGACACAGGTATGTCTCTGAACGAAGTGATTGACCTGGCAATAAAACTTGACCAGCACCTCCGGGGCCAACGGCGCCATCTCTCTTCCAAACAGCAGGTGAAACGGGCGAGAAGTCAGCCGTCAGTACTCGCCCCAATCAGAACCGCGTGAAGGGTCCTCCCGGAGGATGTGGGCACCTCCCGTCTTTCACTGAAGGAGAGGAAACGGAGGCTGGCTGCCGGATTGTGCCTGTACTGTGGGGGGGAAAACCATCATGTCAGCAGCTGCTTGCTGCTACATGTAACGCAACACACGCCACTCCACACTCAAACACCACCCCGCACTCACCAGCCTTTTTGTTTAAGATCACAAATTTCATTTGATAATCACACTTTGTCTGTTTTTCCCCTTATAGATTCCCGGGTCGGCTGGCAACTTCATTTCCTCTACTGTCATTTCCGAGCTGCAAGCTCCTGTGTTGAAGCTTCCATATCCGATAACAATAAAAGCTCTGGATGGTCGGAAATTCGTTCAGTCACCTCTTGAAAATATGTCAGCGCCCCTACGGTTAACTTTTCCCGGTCATACAGAGGAATTGAAATTTTTTGTACTTCCTCAGTTAGATCAGTCCGTCGTGCTGGGTCTCCCCTCGCTCAGCGCCCACAATCCCAATTTTGATTGGGCACAATCTCGCATTTTATCTTGGTCCCCTAGATGCGCCAAATCATGCACACCGCCGGTTTTGACGGTCCAAACAACTAACATCGAGATTCCAAGCGCCCAAATGTCAGTCACGGTACCATCTGAGTACATGCGGTTTAAGGATGTATTTAGTGTTAGGGCAGCAGCACGACTTCCCCCCTCACCGTCTGTGGGACTGCATGATTGAGCTTTTGTCAGGGAAAACACCGCCTTGCTCGCGCATTAACATATTGTCTGTGAAGGAAACGCGGGCCATGGAGGAATATGTGAGCGAGGCTCTCCAACAGGGGCTCATCAGTAGGTCCACGTCCCCAGCGTCGGCGGGGTTTTTTTTTTTTTATTGAAAAAAAAAAGGCTTACGGCCTTACAGGTTTACGTCCCTGTATTGATTACCACGGACTCAATGCGGTAACCGTAAAGTATAAGCACCCACTGCCCCTGGTACCGGCAGCCATCGACCAACTCCGAGGCGCCTCCATCTTCACTAAACTCTATCTCCGCAGCGCATATAATCTCGTTTGTGTGTGTAGCGGCGATGAGTGGAAGACTGCATTTAGCACAACTTCGGGACATTACCAATATAACGTAATGGCTTATGGTTTGGTAAACGCACCTGTGGTGTTTCAGGGGTTCATGAATGACGTGTTTCGGGATATGTTGAACCGTTTTGTTATAGTTTACTTGGATGATATCCTAGTATACTGGCGGTCATATGCCGATCACGTCCGTCATGTGTCCGCCGTCCTTCATCGCCTGCGCAAACACGGGTTCTATGCGAAAGTGGAGAAATGCGAATTCCATCAGTCGGAGATCGCATTTCTCGGCTATCGTATTGGGCCACAGGGGGTTGGGATGGAGGCGACCAAGGTTTCGGCGGTGCGACAGTGGCCGGAACCCAAGTCAGTCAAGGCGCTACAGAGTTTTCTTGGGTTTGCCAACTTCTATCGGCGCTTTATTAGAAATTTCAGTCTAGTGGCAGCACCGCTCACCTCTCTATTAAAAGGGAAACCGAAACACCTGACAGAGTTTTCTGCAGAGGCGTGCACGGCTTTTCTGCATCATGGCCAACCAGGAAAACTCCACCCTTGTGCTTTTTTTTCTAGGAAACTAAGCCCTGCCGAGCGCAACTATATCGGTAACCGAGAACTGCTAGCAGTAAAGGCGGCGTTAGAGCAGAGTCGGCACTGGCTAGAAAGAGCTAAAGATCCCTTCACGGTACTTACTGATCACCAAAATCTGGAATATATCCAGCATGCTAAAAGACTCAACCCTCGACAAGCCCGTTGGGCACTGTTCTTTACCCGCTTTGATTTCAAGATCGTGTATCGTCCCGGCTCGAAGAATAAAAAAGCTGATGCGCTATCGCGTTATTATCCCGCACCGAAACCACTAACATACCCAGAAACCATTGTGCCCTTGGCGCTCATGGTAGCACCGGTAACTTGGGATCTCGAATCAGAAATCGTTCGAGAGGCGCGATCTAATCCCCCGCCTAAGAACTGTCCACCAGATTGACTATATGTCCCGGACGCACTTCGTGAAAAGGTAGATTCCAAGCAAATTTATCCTCAGGTCATCCCGGCGAAGCACGCACATACCAGCTACTAAAACGGCGGTTCTGGTGGCCAAAGCTGCGGGAAATGGTAAGAAATGTGCAGTGTGCGCAACAACTAAATATCCTCATAGCCCACCCACTGGAAAATTAATTCCCCTACCGATACCGAACAGGTCGTGGTCTCACGTTGCGGTAGACTTTGTAATGGATCTGCCGGTATCCCAAGGGTACACTACGATTTTGGTGGTAGTAGACCGATTTTCTAAAGAATGTCATTTCATCCCATTTAGCTCTCTCCCGTCAGCATCCCGGAGGATATTGTTTCAGATCATGGTCCCCAGTTTATTGTCAAGGTCTGGAAAGCTTTTTTCCAGAAATTGGGGACCACAGTTAGCCTAACGTCAGGCTACCACCCCAAGTCTAATGGACAGGCAGAGTGGACTGTTCAAGAACTCAGGAGATACCTCCAGGCATACTGTAGTAGTCGACAGCACGAATGGGCAGACTGCTTAGGAGTCGGCGGGTCCACTTGCATTTTTTTCTGGTACCCGTGAAAAGAATTTAAAATGATCTGTCATTTTTGATCCTACTGTGGCGAGGTGATGGGGGCTGGATCAAACTCCGACGATCCCCTGATTTAACAACTGTAGCCAATTACGCCACCTTGGCAATTGCACCCAAGGAAATAAACAACCCTAGTTATTAAATTAACTAAGGCACCCAGGTTCGTTCACTGAACAGGCAAGAGGCGTGGATTTCGTACACAAACGTTTATTCACTCTCAGACAATCATAGCAATTCAAAATTTATTTATAACAATAATAAAAAATAGTTGCAACATTAAGGAACTACTACACTAAGAATGATGCACATTAAAATCTACAATCATCAACTTGGAGCTGGAGCTTACCAGTGGATGACAGACTGAAAGAGAGAAGGGGATGAACATCCCAGCAAGAGTCACCCCAAACACACGTGAATCACACCCCCACACACAATTCACTATGACTATCGGCACAAGCGGGTAACCAACACGCACACGGGAAAGGGAAAACAACCCCAATACGTTGCACTGCCACCACCGGTAGTTCACAGCTCTACAAGATTGGGAATGTAATTAAAATAAAACACTCGAAGGAGGGTCAGCTGTTACGCCCCGGTCTAGGTCGGGCCGTAACAGGAATGAAAAAGAAAAGAAAAAAAAAGGAAAAAGGGGGTGAGACCAAAAGTGCGTTTGCTTAGTGTTTATTTACAAACAGTGAAAAAGCAAATCCCCAAAAGGTGGCCGTGAGCTTCAGAAGCCGACAAGGCCAAAACAAAAAACAAAATGCCCTCTACCTAGTACCAACGTGAAACAACTACCCTGCACCAAAACTAAAGAAAAAGAAATACAAAGTTCTTCCCTTACTCCCTTGCTAACCACAAACCAAGAGAAAACAGGGTGTAAACAAAATGGCGTCGACTCCCTACTAAGCCACCAATTACAAAACTATGTACAAATATATACAACACGTATTTACAATCGGGCAACCAAAACCAAACAAGGGCATACACAAAAACGTAGTCGGAAACGTAGCACGAGGTCATACACAATATAATTTTACAAATTATCAACAGAAAAACAGTAAGCAAAGACATGGTCTAAAGTATTGTTGTCTGAAGGCCTTAAGTAGGCCTCTGGGTTTCCTGGATACCCAATCATCTGGCAGGAGGCGGGACCAACAAAGGGCAGGCAGGGCAGCAACCAATAGATTGCAGGTACACTGAAGAGGTGGGGACCTGCAACAACAAGAGAAGAAATGCCCCCTCCCACCAGCAGAGACATAGCACACCTAACCAGACACAAAACAAATAAACTCAATTTCATAACACAGCAATAAGGGAAATCACTGATATGAAAGTGAAAGTCAGGCGCACTACAAAGGAGGATTAGTAGGAGAAGACCTCACCATTAACGAGTCCAGAGGAAACCTGTGGCAACCCGGAACTCAGGTACACAACCAAAAAGGGGCGGGCACTATATGAGAGAAAGCACTCTTCCACCACCTTTATAGCAGCCCACAGGCGAGCCGATTGGCTAGTGCTGGAATGAACTGAAACACTAACCAGGTGACCCGGAAGTCCTTCAACTGAGGTTATGGCAGTATACATAAAACAGTGCAACCTGTTCTGAATAAGGCATACCTCTAACAAAGATAACCCACATGATGAAGCCACAGCTCATCCTGCTACACTACACATAAGTATATTACATTATTTGAATCTGTAAAGGGTCTACTTTTATTGATGAACACTCACAATATCCACAAAACGTTGTGCTTTTGTGAAATAAAGAAAATAAACAGGGGCGCACCCTCAGCCGTATCAGTCTCCGCGAAATTTCTTTTTTTAACACGTCGTTAAAAATTAACTGAAACTCCGTGAATACTGCACACACAGACATGAGAAATATATCTATAGAAAGCTTAAAGGGTCTACTTTTAAATGATGCAAGTTATTTTCTCAACAAACATTCTCAGTTTATGTAATCCGTGTGAAACCAAGGAGAGGCACAGAATTTCTGTCGCACTTCATTATCCGATAATGAACACACGCTATTCACAAGGAAAACAGACCGGGTAATCTACAGACGAGGCCATGCCCCCCGGACAACGGCTTGAAAAAGCGCAGCCCGGCTTGAACACACACAGTTTACACACAGATTCACTGAGGTTCCTGCGTGTTTGGAAGATGGCACGCGCTACACAGCTGACGAAGCTCTTCAGATGATTTTGGACAGTGAGGAAGAATTTACCTGTTCCTCAGAAGAAGATTACAACTCCGACGACGAACGGGAGCATTTTGAGGAGAGAATAGCTCCAGCAGAGGATTTTCAAACAAGCTGTTATGACAATGGGTAAGTTATTAAGTCTTTCTCTTATTCTGATCATATAAAGCTAATATTATATTTTTCCTCACTTCGGCTAGCTTATGTGAAACTTTGTCTTTCAATGTCACGTACATGGTTTAGGTCAGCATGGTAATCATGCTAACATGCTGCTTTATGTAGCTTAGCACAAACAGGTTAGTTCAGGTGGCTAAGCTAATGCCTTATAGAGTTTACAGATGTTTGTAAATGTTCTAATGTATTTCACCTCGTTTTGGATAGCTTTAGACTATGGTTGCTAATATATATTTGGCTCAGTTTTGGTTAGCTTATGACACTGCTGTTGGTTATGTTATTTAGCACAAGCATGTTAGCTACAGCTGGCTAAAATAATGCCTTATGCAGCTAAGAGATGTTTATGAACATTTTCTAATAATAATAATAATTTTCTGTGGTGTAAATCTTTACAATAGCTTTAGTTTAGCAGATATTTACAATATCTGCTCAGGTGTAAATGTTTAGAATGTGTTAAATGTGTATGTAAAAGATGCCCCGTGCATGGCATCATGCTAATGTCTCGGGTGTAAATGTTTGAGATGCACTACATGGTCTGTGGCCCATCAACAGATATGTGTCCAGCTTATTGCCCATCAACACACACAGAGGGGCACAAAAATGTATACACACTGACAGTTCTTATCTATGCTCTTTTTAAAACTGGATTGAATTATGTCAGCAGAGTAGTGTTATGTTTCCTCCAAAGATATCAGTATGCATTTTTGGGGCCTCTCTGTATAATTTTGTTCGTTTACTTGGAACAATACAGGCTAACATTTTTTTTTTTAGGAATGTGTCTGCAGCACCCTTGCCTTCACCAGCACCATGCAACGAGACACACAAGCGATGTTCAGTTTTAAAGGCAATCGAGAATCATACTGAGTAAGTGCACATGTACAGCATGTGTGTGTATATGATGATGATGTACATTAGTTTCTTTTATTGTGTTACCAGCATGCTCATGTTTTTTTTTTTCTTTTTTCAAAATAGTTGTGACCGTGAAAATGATCAGCCACCTGTCCCCAAAAAAAGCAGAGGCAAACAAGCAGGCAAGATGCAGACGAAATCATGGAAAACACAGACTGATGACGACACGGTCACATAGACTCTGCGATTCCTGCCCGCACGGGACCTGGACCTCACCTGCCGTCTGCTAACTCCTATTCTCCCATGAGTCTCTTCAAGCTGTTTTTTTTTAGAGAACGCTATGTCAACTCTTTGCCACAACACCAATGCTTAGGCTGCCAAGGCAACTATGAAGGGACGCAAATATAAATGGACAGACGTCAGCATCACTGAGATGTACCACTACATTGGACTCCTATTTTACATGGCCATGGTGCAGTTGTTCTCTATCACAGACTACTGGAGACAGAGCAGTATTTTGACAGTACCTTTTCCAGCTACCGTCATGTCAAGGGACAGATACCGGACAATTTTTTGGAATGTGCACATGAGTCACCCAGATGCAGACAAGGAGAATGACAGGAAGAGGGGCACATCCAAACATGATCGTCTGTTCAGGGTTAGACCTCCTATGGACACTATCCATCATGCTTGCAAAGCTATCTATCATCCCAGAAGACATTTAGCTGTGGATGAGAGAATGGTGGCCTGCAAAGCACACACAGAAATGACACAGTACATGAAAGCCAAGCCAACTAGGTGGGGCTTCAAGTTGTTTGTTCTTGCTGATTCTTCAAATGGATATACTAGGGACTTTTCTGTGTACACAGGAAAGAACAACTTTCCCACAGGCCATGGACTATCATATGATGCTGTGACGTCTCTCTTGGACTGGAAAGTTTTAGGTTCAGGGTACCATGTGTACATAGACAATTTCTACACAAGTCCAAAGCTCCTAAAAGACTTTCTTACCATGAAGTTTAGTGCATGTGGGACTTACAGAGACAACAGGAAGGACTGCCCTCGAAACGCAGATAATTCACTGTCTTAAAAGTCTGCCAGGGGATCCGTCAGGTGGATTAGAGATGGACCTCTTGTACATGTGAAGTGGATGGACACCCGAGAAGTATCTGTTTGTTCTACCATCTATTCTGCTTATACAGGAGATACTGTGCAGAGGAGGGTGAAATTACAGGGTACATGGACTACAAAGACATTTCCATGTTCTACACCTGTGACTGCGTACAACCAGCACATGGGGGGCGTTGACCTGTCTGATCAGCTTTTACAGTACTACACTGCACAGCACAAAACAATGAAGTGGTACAGGAAGATTTTTTTACACTTCTTGGACATTGCTGGCTCCAATGCTTTCATTGTGCATAAAGAACTATATGGTAACCTGTCCCATAAAGAGTTTATGGAACAACTTATCAAAGAGCTTTGTGGTGTCTCACAGGAAGTAGCACCAAAACGGACAAGTACTGACCATGTACCAGTTCCAGTAGCTGTGCTGACCTCAGATGCCAGAGATGCTGCCACTGATATATAATGTTTAACAGAAACCTGGATTAAACGGGACGAGTATGTAGCTCTAAATGAAGCTAGTCCTCCTGGATACAGCTACATACACCAGCCTCGGCTAACTGGTAGAGGAGGAGTCACAGTTATTTATAACGATAATCTGTCTCTCGTACAAAAACACAGTTTTAAATTTAATGCATTTGAAGTTCTCTATAGTAACAAAGTCAGCTCAGTCAATCCCGCTAATCATCATTTACAGACCCCCAGGGCCGTACTTGGAGTTTCTCTGCGAATTTGCAGATTTCCTCTCAAACCTTGTTGTTTCTGTAGACAAAGCGTTAATTGCTGGAGACTTTAATATTCATTTTGAGAATCCAGAAGACCCTCTGAGAACAGCATTCTTGTCCATACTGGACTCAGTAGGAGTAAATCAGTGTGTAGTAGGACCCACTCATAAAGCAGGTCACACTTTAGATTTAATATTATCCTTCAGATTAAGTATAGGAAATATAACCACAATTCCACAGTCTGAAGTTATCTCGGATCACTACCTTATCTCAATTAAAGCGTGTCATAATATTGATAAAGCTTTATCAATAATCTTCCAGAATTATCAACTTTGATTGGATCGCCATCTGAGTTCACAGAACTCGAACAGGCGAATGAATATCTAGAGTCAGCACTTCGTTATAGCTCCAGTTAATGGGAAAATGATTAGAGATAAGAAACTCGCTCCTTGGTATAATGACCACACACGTGCTTTAAAACAAACCGCTCGAAAATTCAAACGTAAATGGCGCCAAACTAAATTGTTAGTATTTAAAATAGCTTGGAAGGAGAGCATCCTGAACTATAAAAAAGCTCTCAGTGATGCTAGATCAACACATCTCTCCACTCTTATAGAAAATAACAAAAACAACCTGAGATTTTTATTTAATACCATAGCTAAATGAACTAAAAACAAGACCACTGCAGAAATCTCCACAACAACATCATGCAGTAGTGAGGATTTTTCAATAACAAAATCATAAATATTAGGCAAAAAATTCAGGCTTTGAAACCAGACAATTTAAATAATTCAGATGATCTAACCACATCACATCAGAACTTAGAACACTTTACTCCCCTTGAAGCGAGGGAATTAATTTCACTCATCTCTTCTTCAAAATCGTCAACCTGTATATTAGATCCTATACCGACACATTTTCTCAAACAGATAGTACCTGCAATAATAGAACCCTTGTTGAAAGTAATTAACTGTTCACTCAGTAGTGGGTATGTTCCCAAATCCTTTAAATTAGCCGTTATTAAACCGCTAATCAAGAAACCTGACCTTGACCCCTGTCTGCTTTCTAATTACAGGCCGATATCAAACCTTCCCTTTATCTCCAAGATTTTGGAAAAGGTAGTATCACAGCAGCTATGTTCACATCTTCATAGAAACAGCATTAATGAACTGTATCAGTCAGGATGTAGGCCTAATCACAGCACAGAGACAGCACTCGTTAAAGTAGTAAACGACCTCCTATGGGCCTCTGATCAGGGTTGCGTCACTATACTTGTGCTACTGGACCTCAGTGCAGCTTTTGACACCGTTGATCATAGTATTCTCCTTCACAGATTAGAAAAGGTAGTAGGAATTAAGGGAACTGCCCTCTTGTGG
>JAAGKR010007711.1:0-35098 GCA_011419295.1 Clarias macrocephalus | reverse complement strand
ATATATTTTTATATATATATATATATATATATATATATATATATATATATATATATATATATATGTTATTAAGTTATTGTTAATTCTAATTAAAGTTAAGATGTGCATATCTTGTGACATTCCCGTAAAACCAGAAGTGTTAGCAGAAGATATATTTATATATAATAAAACAATTCCTTGAGTAAATCGAGTAATTCGATTACAAAAAATGATTGAGGCAAAATCTTCTGCCTCAAAGCTTCGTTTAATTAATTTTAAAGCATATTTTTGCGCTGTTATTTGTTGACAGCACGCTTTTGACAAAGCGTGCTTCCGGGTGCAAGCCGTCAGTAAACACCAACAAAGAAGAAGCGCTTACGTCACCCACAAAGCAAAAGGAGACGCAGTGTAGCGTCACACAGTTAGCTGTGTATTGACTTCAGGGAGTGTTCTTTTGCGGGCTGCAAAATGGAAGGGAGCGATAAAATTATCAGCGAGGCCAAGAGAAGAAGAAAGCAGCAAGAGAAAACGAGAGAAATTGTCAGTAAAGGCTTATGTTATGCCTTAGATGTAGATTTTGAAACTTTTAGTTCTGAAAGTTTAGTTGCACAACTTAGTGTTTTTGTATAATTATTTATTTTAATGTGTAGTTTCTTTAATCCTTAAAGTCATTTGAAATACCTTTTTTTTTGCATCCGAGAAAAGGCTTTAAAATAAGAATGTATGGTGCTGTAATGCACTTAATTAATCTCTGTCAACTTTAATACCCCTATTTCAGCTACGCGTTTTTTTTGCGGAACGTCGGCGGGCAGTCGCGGCAGCTCACGGTGCCTAACACCGCATCTCACTGCAAATCAAAACGCATAGGTGAAATAGAGGTATAAGGTATTCCTTGTATTGTGAATAATGACAATGTTAATTTTTGATAAAATGTTGTATGCCTTTAAAAAATTAAAGTTGGTTTTTCTAAAAAGTAAACCAATTAATCTTTGTTTCTCTTATATATTTTACATTCCTGTTTAATTAAGCAAAAGTGAATTTTATTACCAATTACTCGATTAATCAATTAAATTTTTGGTAGAATACTCGAATACTAAAATATTCAATAGCTACAGCTATAAAGCTGCCGTGTCTGTACATTGAAGATCTTTTGAAAAAAAAAATTCATGGGGGTTTTGAAATTTTTGTCGGTCTATTTGTTTATGCACACAAAATACCGTATATATTTATTTATTTTTGCAAATTTATCCAAAGTCTATTAAAATCAAACAATTAATGTCCTGAACCCGATTGAGAAGTGTTCAGTGCCAGTTTACGTCTCTTATTTTGCCGTGTCTTCACAATTTGTTTGTGCCTCTTTCTTTTCAATTCTATATCACCATGTTTCTTCCTCAAATATTACAATAATACCTAATCATTTGAGTAAGCCTGTAGGAAACATTTGGTGATGTTTAATTTTCAGTCTTTCGGGGATATTTGTCAAGTTGTACAAATTGTTCCAACTAAAATATTAGAAAAATCATTTACTTATGCAGCCAATAAAATGACCATGCATTTATTAGGATTCATTCAGATAAAATAATCAAAAGTACATCAAAAGTACATCTAATTATTAGACAAAAATACATAAAACCCAATCAGTTAATAAAATTATGTTTCTTAAATTCTAATTTGTTTTTCAATAAAATTTTCTGTTATAAACATCTCACAGCTGTATTAGCGCTAACTAAGCATTAGGTTTAGATGTACTACCCTGGGCACCCATGTGATGGCGACAAAGTCATTACTGTGTGAGGGTCCAAAAAATAATAAGTAAGCATAGTTACAGATTCATTAATACCCAATCACACCCCATTTACATGCCATTTTGGAATCACCTATAATGATCACCTACTGACTCCACAGAACACAATCGAGGGGACTCTCATTATTCTGCTATACTTTATATAAAATAAATAATTAAAAATAAACACACCCTGGTATAAGAATCACACATAACCTTTTAGAATATAAATGTCGTCAAACTTATTTGGTAGGAGAGGTGGAAAGAGTACCAAAATATTCTACTCAATTAAAAGTACTAGGACTTGAAATTTTACTTAACTACAAGGGAAATTACCATTCTAAAAATATATCTGAATAAAAAGTAGCTCCTTTACCATTTACTCCCCAAAATTGGGAATGGGGTCTTTCCTTTGTATTGCAAGAACGACATTGCAAGAAGGACATTCTAATCTCAAATGTGTTGAGATTGCACATATATAAGAGTACTGTTTCTTGAGGCAAAACATAAATTGAAGCTAAAATTAATTGTTAAAAAACAACATGAAAGGAATAAACATAGTCCTTAAAGCTTATTAATCAACATTAAAGGAATAAAACAATCAAAGACAGTATGGACATTTTATGAACATTTCAGTGAGAAAAAAGTTAAATATTATAAAAACTATAAATCACATCACTAACTGGTTAACACTATAATAATATAATATATAATATCATAATAAAGCACATTTGTAGAATAGTTTATAGAGTTTCCCACCACTTTGTGTTTGTGCTCTGTTGCCGGCATTGACAGGAGGAGACTTGCCATTTCCACACTTCAAAAATCGTTGTATATCCATGCTGTGGAATTTCAACAAAATCAACTGCCTGACATAAGCAACAATGTGATGGTATTATTTAATTATTTAATCTTTATCAGTATTAATTTAATTTAATACTGTAGCAACATAAATTAGCTGTATGCTGTACACAAACAGCATGAACCTTTTCATAAACAGTATAAAACTTTTAGTAGAAGGCAAAACTTAGCTCTTTTATTTAAATCTTGATAACCGAAAATGTAACTAACAATTTAAAGTATGAGCGTGAGGCGAAAGAAATATCTGGATTCCAGTTATGTTAAAACATCTGTTGGCCGAACTGTCTTATCGACGTGTAGAACCTGCAAACGTGTTACATCAGTTCATTTGTAACTGAGGAGAGAGCAAAAATGGACGCCCCACTTGTGATTTGAAGAGCAGTGTGCAGTGATTCATGGTTCATATACATACAATATGCACACACACACACATATAATAATTTAATATAATGCACAAAAGATTATGGAAATGTGTATGAAATGCGAGAAAAATTTGTACAAATTACAATGATCAGATTATTCCTGATGAACAAGCCGAGGGCGACGATGGCAAGAAAAATCTCCCTGAGATGACAATAAGAAGAAACCTTGAGAGGAACCAGACTCAACAGGAAACCCATCCTCATTTGTATAATAACAGATAGCAGGGATAGATCTGCAGTCTTACTCTGTGTTAGGAGGTTGAAAGTTCAGTATAACAGGAGATGTGTTTAAGGTATATGGAATCCACTTTCATTACTGGAGATTCAGGTACAAAACTGCTTGTAGGAATTTCAGTCCAGAACTATTGAGTGACTGCAGTTACAAGTCATGAGAGAACAGCTGTCTGTCTTTAATGCCTTTACATTTCCCAACCAAACGCTGCGCACTCTGAGTAGTCATCATGAGCCCCTCCTTTTGTTGCCAGAAAGACATGTCTACATTTATTCATTTGCAGTTTGCCACCATTAGATGGCATTTTTCTACTCAAGAACACATTAACACAAACCAATGTGTGAGTTTTTACTGATAACTTTGAAGTAAACAGTGTTGTTAGTCCTGACATATAATGTATGTACGGAAACCACCACAAGAAATCAAATCTGAAACTCAAATGTGGAAAGAGCACATTTAAAAAAAACAGAATACATACAGAATATATTTGTGGATCTTTGTACTATAAAATACATTTTTATCATTTTTTTTCACCAATAGAAATGAAAAAAAAAAAACTAACTATTGCAGAGAGGATTTAAGGGTTAAATCTTTTTAAGGATTCCTTTTGATCGGTAGGTGTTTAGATTTTTTTTTTGTGTTAAAGCTCACATATGCAGACCTCTCACTCTATGAACACGCATACCTCATTAAGCAGTAGCACATCATTTTCTTGTAAAATTATTAAACACATCAAAACTGTTGTCTTCGCCTTATGCCAACGATATGAAAAGTTCTGAAGCATTCGCTAAATCTCAGAATAATTTTTATTTTGAACATTTACTTTGCTCAAATCAACAACATTGCTGGGCTCATCTCGTACCATGCCAATTTCTCTGAGTAAACTGTGAATCTGTGAGCAACAGTTCAACTAGTTTAAGCAGTAAAGTATTTATGGTATATTATACATATAACATGTTTTCTTTTTATTCTTAATTATGTATTTATATATTATTATGTATATTTATATATGTATTCTTCTTCTTCTTGCTCCCGTTAGGGGTGACCAGAACGGACCATCTAACTCTGTCCTTCTTCCGCACATGTCCAAACCATCTTAACCTGGACTCTCTAGCTTTCTCCCCAAAACCGACCTACCTGCACTATGCCTCTAATATATTAATTCCTAATCCTGTCCATTCTAGTCATTCCCAAAGCAAATCGCAGCGTTTTCAGCTCTGCAACCTCCAGTCTACTTCCTGTCTCTTTGTCAGCGGCAACATCTCCAAATCTTGCAACATTGCTGGTCTCACTACCATCCTGTAAACTTTCCCTTTTATTCTTGCTGATAGCTTTCTGTCACAGCCTGCCTGCACATTCTTCTTCACTTTTTCACCACACCCCCATTGCTTTGGACAGCTGACCCTAATTATTTAAACTTGTCTACCTTCACTACCTCTACTCCTTCAAACTGCACTTTTCCCCAACCATCTCTCTCATTTATACACATATCCTCCATCTCGATCCTACTGATCTTCATGTCTCTTCTACCCAATACATCCCTCCATCACTCAACCTCATCTCAACCTGCTCCCTACTCTTGTGCCAGTGGCACAATGTCTTATGCATGAAAAGTCTGACGATTAATGTATAATTAATGGCTGATACACATACACTGATACTACTGTTAACTGAAGCAGTCACGGCTCTCCCCGACAGAAACTGCAAGCGGCTTCCTAACACAGCAAATATGTTATTTCCCTAGGGAGGTGTTCTTGTCCCATCCAGTTGGGAGGAGGCCACAGGGCAGACAGAGGACTAGGTGGAGAGATTATATCACCACACTGTCCTGGAAACACCTCAAAGAGTTGGTTGAGGTGGCCAGCAAAAGGGCAGTTTGGGGGGTCCCTGCTGTAACTGCTACCCCGTGACCAAATTTCGCATAAAAAAAAAAGATGGATGAAACCAATCGAATAGTCTATGCCTGACAAAAGCCCAAAATTTTTCTCTCCCTTAACTAGCATCCAAGCCTCTCAAAAACAGCAAAATGTGTATTTAATATGTGACTGTCCTACTATACTCACTTGTTATAACAGGCAGCAGATGGAATAAGGCTGCAACAAAGAATAACAACCTGAAACTCTGCACTGAACGTTTTTAAATAGGCACAGACATCGGTCACTTTGTATTTTGCAAGCCAATCATGTCTACTCAATATTAAGCAGCACGGGCCGACATATCTTTAGAAATATCACAATTTCTGTATTTTTAAGATTCCTCTTATCATTCAGAATGTGTACAGCCGTGACGAATAGACGCTCACTGCAGCCTGCATGCATGGATGGATATAGTAAAATCAGGGTGCCTCAACCAGGTCTGGGAACAATCTTTATTTTTCTCTTCTTTATTATTATCTCTTTTAATAGTTTTAGCCTTTTTACTCTCTGCAAACATCTGAACGCTATGCATTTCAACTATGCATTTTACACTACGCCTTAAATAGTATTAATATTTACCCAGTGGAAAAGCTAATTTACTGAAAATCCAATTATGCTTTGTGGCATGTTGACTTTTAGAAGCATAAATTCACCAGCACAGTATTTCATAATCTAGACGGCAAGCATGGAGCCATTCTCCACACTGACACTATGTTTGACAAATAAATATTTTTCTCTTTTGCCTGGAATTTTCCTATTAGCAATAATAGCATCTCTATATTTTATGCACAACAAACTGTCCTTAAATGCTTTCTTGTTTTCTTCTCTTCAAAGTGAACTCTCAATGAAGGGCAGGGTGCATTATTTAAAATGATAAATTAAAACATTTATTGAGACAAAACAGTAATGTACAGTAATCCCTTTCTCTTTTAATAATGTGGAATAAAGCTATCAATGCACATTATGTGGCAGAAGCAAGTACAGATAGTAATGATAATTATAAAGATAATTATTGTTGCTTATCGACTTTGCTTTCTGTCAGCACAGAGCTTTTCTGGTAAGAGCTTCAGAGCAATTTCAAAAATGAGTGTGAAAACATTTCATGCTCCAAGTGGAACATGGAAACTGTAAAAGGCTTATATCAAATATGTAAAAAAAAAAAAAATTTATAATCTTGAAAAAAGTGTACTTGAAAAATGGCCAAGGCTGCATCGCGTCCAGCATCAGAGACATGAAAACATCTTAATATGCAAACCTGATGCATCTACTTCGTGATCAAAATACGCTATTGAAAATTTTTTATCTTACATACCTGCATGCTGTTGCCTGAATAAAACTTTAATCTGCTGCTCCAGAGAGCAAGTGGAATAGGAAGGCAAAATAGAGCCGGCACACTGCACATGGGGCAAGACCAC
Source organism: Clarias macrocephalus (assembly GCA_011419295.1). Taxonomy (NCBI): domain Eukaryota; kingdom Metazoa; phylum Chordata; class Actinopteri; order Siluriformes; family Clariidae; genus Clarias; species Clarias macrocephalus. The sequence continues at coordinate 28,490 of JAAGKR010007711.1, read as the reverse complement.
ATTGCTAGACAGACGGTAGACAGAAAGCAAGTGGCTACAGCCACCTCCAAAAAGCATGGCATCGGTATTGGAAGTGGCCTACTTTTCTGTGGCCCACCATGTATTTGCAGGTGTGTTTTTGTTTTTCAACACCTTATTTCCCTCACTGTATTTTATGACTTAAAAACCCTGCATACATCTTATGCTTTTACTATAAATTATGGAGAAAATTAAACTACATTATATGCGTTCCTCGCTAATGTCTTTATAAGTGATACCTTCAGTCTTAAAGACCCCATTGAAAATCTTTGATATGATTCTCGTACATTTTCTATACTGTGGTGAATTCTTAATCTATAACACAAGAACCTACTACAAAGGTGCTGCTGAAAATTTAGATATGTGAATCCCTACTGCATTTTCTGATGAGTCCAACAAATGTTCTGCATTTTTTTCATTATTGCATAATTATCGTTATTTCTGAGGTTTTTGCTTGTCCTTTTGGCATGCTCTAACCTCGTGACCATGGGCAATCACCATGCTATATAATTATTTCAGACCATCAATCACCTGTTAGGTGCCTTCATTTGATTACACCATGTGCTGATCAATAAAATGTTTTGATTACAGACCATCTGAAAGTGGAAATTGTGCATTGATTGCCTCTGCTGTTTTCAAACTCTTCACTCTTGCTGATAGCACATGCAATCACAGACAGTTAGCCTTTCTCTCACCATGTCACCACACTGCAGTTTACACTGCATTTACACAAGTAAAAAAAATTGTATTGTCCTCAGACAGTTATTTTTAAATGCATATGTATGCACACATCTACATCATACTACATTATTATACATAATAAGAACCTTTATATCTAACAACCTTTATACGTCTAAATATTGACAAAAAAGTATGCATTTGTTACCCTTGAAGAAAGCAAAATTTTAAAATGAAACAGGGCAGACAAATCAACATTACTTTGGTTACTTTGTTGTAATGCTGTCATAGTAAACTTTATTTATTTTGGCTGGTTATTTGGGATCACTGCATATTTGTAATTTCCCTCTTCTACCCAGAATCAGTTTCTTGGTCAGAGGTTAAATACACCTCCTGGCACATTATGTACAGATTTCCTTCAACTAATGTGTAATGTCTGGAAGAGGATAAGGAGTTGTGGTAATCATCGCATACCCGCCATGCTTCATTTCTACATCCTCAACAGTAGTTGTGATCCAGCACTGTTTGATCAATACCATGGCAACTGTCATGTTCAGAGCAAGCAGCTGGTCATGCTGTGTGGACGTACAGAGGGAAGCCATATCAGTTAACCCCCACAAATAGCTCTGAACACATACCTTTGCAAAAAACCAACTGCACTGCCTAGGTTATATGGGCATTATTGTAATTTAATTAGCCCTTATCATCTACTGGAGAGAAGTATGGTCCATGACTATGGTGAGGTAGATGTAGTAGTTTAGCTTCTACAGAACCAAGTGCTGTTCCCTATTAAAGCTCTGGGGGTGACCTATTATTGAAGTACTGCTGCGCACAGCAAAGAGCCAAGCAAAGTCAGAATTCCACAATGCTCAGACTTGTGGATTGGGTCCTACCCGGCTCAGGATAATTGCTGCCCACAATGTTCTTATCCTGGGGTACATGCAGTTTTTTTCTGCCACAATGAGGCTGCTCAGTGATGGCATCTGGTACAATTCTGGAAATCGGAAGCTCCACAATCCTATAGTTCTTGATGGTGTGTGGGGAATAAGGAACTCTTCCTTTTGGACCAAGGTATATTGGCAAAGACTGACAATGTAGTCTTCAAGTAGTGTTTCAGTTGATCATCCTCCTTCAGTTCTGGGCTGAAAATATTCTTGTTGGACATCTGGTGATACATAGAGGAGGGTGAGTTAGTGTTATTAGACTCATGCTCTGCTTCTGTCAGCACTGTCCTCTTCCTAGACAGCATTTGTGAAAAGGTGCAAACTGGGACTTGTTTGTCCCTTCTCTGGATGCTTGTAGGCCTTTAGCTTGCAAGTCAATCTCTCCCAAAAGGCAGAGGCACAAACTTGGGCATCAACTGTATAGACAGTGGCCTCTCACCTCTCCTGTTCCCAACCCTCTGTAATGTAGACCTCCCAGACTTCGGCACACACGCAAGGGGTTGAGAAACTCAGCACACCTTAATAACCCATAGCAGGGTTGATGGGTTTTATGACTGACATCAGCGAGCACCTTACGCATGCACAGAGGGAAAGTCGAATGAATTCAGGTCACATGACCACATATTGGCTATGTATCTGATCTAAGACCATATTTGAAAGTGACTTAAATTTGACCTGAAAAATATAAATTTGTACATTCAGGCAAGCCTAAAAATCTGATCTGTCTCATATAAGCATAAAAAAAAAACTGTTGTTGAGACATTGTACTGAGTCACTTTAGGATGGTAATGCAAACAGCCTTTGTGTGGGCAAACGAGTAGAATATAAGAATATGAAGCTAGAAGTCCACAAGGAACTTATTCTTGTCAATAAACAAAACTGCATCAGACACCTGTAACATACCGCACATTAAGCTATTCAGTGTATACACTAGACAGAAGACCAGGCAGAGGAGGCAGAGTGGGAAACCAGAGAGTTGTGGCAAACTGGTTTAAGTTGGCAAGTTTAAGTCTGAACTGAAAACAAAGCAGAAAAAACACTCATTGGGACCTAGTCAGTTACTCTATAAAAAAGGTATAAGTGATTACTAAAATACAAAATATGCCCCAAAATTATTTTCCTACACAAGTAAATTATGGTATCTCTTCTCAACTGGACCACATCGACTGGTTGAGCTGTGTAATTAACAGGGGTGAAAGTAGCTTTCAATTCTTACCAGCACTATGTATTCAAAAGGTGAGGAGAATAGACCATGAAGGTAGCAAATAATGCTGAGAAACTTGTGAGATTTACTTTCTATTTCCACTTATTCCAATTTAGAATATCAGCTCTAAATTCCAAGGTTGAATCCTAAATGGCATTAAATGGAAAGCCTGTGCGCTATGTCCAATCACTTGTTCTACACACCAAGTAATGCCCTTGATCAGGGGTCAGAGAAGAATTTCTGATTCAGCCTTGTGTTAGCAGCTAGTAAGCTTTGTAGCTTACTTTAGCCATAAACAGAACATCACAGACGATTCAAACAATACGAATTGCCTTAAAAGCAAATACTAAGGAAACAACGTTGTGCAAGGTGACATAACATTATCGGACATGTTTTCTTGCTAAAAGTTCTCCCGTGACAGAGGGTTTAGGCAGGCAGCTGCTTTCCCCTCTTTACAGTAATTCAATTCAATTCAATTTTATTTCTATAGCGCTTTTTACAATGGTCATTGTCTCAAAGCAACTTCACAAAAAGGAAAAGAAAATTTATGGAAGTGTGTATGTGTGAGAAAAATGTGTTTAGATAATTAGATTGTCTCTGATGAGCAAGCCAAGGGTGATGGCAACAGAGGCAAGCAAAAACTCCCTGAGATTGCAATAGGAAGAAACGTTGAAAGAAACCAGACACAATAGGGAACCCATCCTCATTTGGGTGATAATGGATAACAGAAATTATATAACATCAAGTGTGTTATGCAGCTGAAAGTTTAATATTATAGAAGTTATTTAAATTAACATGAAGTCCAGTTCAGCACAGGGATGAGTCGGCAGGTGCCGAGGGCAGATGGGGTCTGAATCACTGGGAGCTCAGGAGCAGAATGTAGCTCCAAACCATCATGAAATCCAGCTGGAGCTTCTCTGACTGCTTCAGGGTCCTCACAGAGTTGGCCTTTGTCTACTGAAGCTGGCACAATCTCCAGATGCCTCGGGATGGGTAGAAAAATAAAGAGCGGGTAGAAAGAATTAGCGTAGTTGCCATTCAGGAAAGATACTGGATACTGCCATTCAGTACTGGAGACCATACCGGCTGATTTCAGTCTTTACAGTCTCAAGAACAATCCTGACTGTATAGGATACTCAGCTAATGGACTTTGCTCAAAGACACAAAATGCTCATATTAGTGTCAATTTCTAACTTTTACATCACATTCTAAATAACGTGCCGAGGGACAAAGACCATTTGAGGTTACATGGCATGTCAGGGGAACCGATTATGAAGGTAGGTGAATTGACAGATGCCTGAACACAAGAAAAAATGTGGTTTTGGTCAGCTACCGAACAGACCAAGTTGGGCGGTGTGTGGCAGCGGGACAGGTTGTGCATCATTTGCGAAGGAAGTGAAAGAGACCCGAGGCTGAGAATGGCAGCACAAGGAGCAGAGAGCGTGTATGCGCTGGAAAACGACATTTCAAGTCAAGTCAAGTAGTCAAGTAGGCTTTTATTGTCATAAAAGTTCAGTACACAGTGAAATAAAACAACGTTCCTCCAGGACCAAAGTTACATACATAAATTTAACAACATACATTTACAACACAAATTACCAGCACTAGCTTGCTAAGAGACTAGCTAGTTCTTGTAATTCGTGTTGTAAATATATGTTTTATTCACAACGTGTTACGTGGCGCAGTATGGAGAGCCTTACCACGAGATGTTTTTAATGAGAAGAGCCCTGATGCAGGGCTCTAGAGGGGGTCAACGAAATAGTAGTATTGTGAGAATGCTTGTGATACGCACAGGAAGACCTTTCCGTTTGGAGATGGCATGGGATTATTAATAAAGAACTTAAAAGAAAGCAAAAGTAAACTGAAAACACAAAATAAACAGAGCCCTGTCCATTCTCGCGTAGACGGTGGAGCTCTGTTTATTTTGTTTATTTTTGGCTTATGCCCTTACCGAAGACTTATAGAGAGTAGAGGGAAAGTTTGTGCTTTGTGCAGTTTAACCTGAGTATGCACGCTGAACTGCTGTGTGACACTCTCACTTTCACACTCTCTCTTGCTTTTGCCGGCGTCTTAGGGAGGCAGAGGCTGGGGCTTTGCCTGTGTCTCTTTACTGTCTGCGCGCCTGTCTTTTATCTTATTTTCTTTCTTTCTTTCATTCTTTCGCTTAGTTTTTGGCCCTGATACCTTTACCGGTGCTTCCTAAATAATGATGCGGAATGAGGACCCTTTATATAGAAATGCTGCCAGGTGTGTCTCGTTCACGGCGGTGTTGTCCGGCAACCGCGTGTATAAATGGCCACGCCTTTACCTGTTCAGAACTCCGCATGGTAGCGGATCTGCCCGTTCTGAACAGAGCAGAACGGGCAGATCTGTTGCTGAACAATTCTGCTCCTCTTGCGACCCGCATCATTACACAACAAATGCGAGAATGAAACAAGTGTTCTTCTGACCTTTAAACCTGTATTAATTCAAAATCTTCATACATAAAAATTTTGCTACAAGCTCTCCCCTTATCAATGTGCTGCCTGTTTATCTTGGCAGACTTTTTTATTCCAGGCATCCAGTGTTTGTTAGTTGTGTGAAGTGTAGGAGGCATTTATTAATGTGAAAGTCTGTTTTCCCTCATATTGGTTTAAATTTGGAGATTGCGAGTAACTACAGCCATCTGTGGCCATGAGTCTATGGAAGGCCCTGCAAGCAAGTGACCAATTTGTTTTATTTTTGAATTAAAGGGCAAATGCAATTTGAGAAATCTGCTGGCTAGTGTTGTTCATTCGCGACCTCACATAGATAGTGTTCTCAGCTAACCCAACCCATAGAGTGCACAAGCAGCAATTAAAAAAGGTGGAGTCAAATGTTGCAGAAGAATACCGTTGCTTTTGGTAGAGGTCAATTCAATTTTAAAAACTTGTTCCAGTAAAAAGGAGCACTTTTTAGTTGAATTTTTTAATTTTTTTGAGTGAGAGAAAATCCTGAAAATATTTTTCCCCAACTGCATTTGGTTTCACATGAATCCAGATTTTATGAACTTCAAATTGAGTTTCACATTAAAGTTATAAAAAAAGGAAAAAAATTGCAACCTGTGCAATTAAAATTTTTTTTTAACACTTATGTCAGTTTTAAAGCTTTTAAAAACTGAAATCATTCACTTCCTGCCATATTATGGAAACATTCCTTATTGTCATTTCTTAAGATAAAAACAAAACTACAGGGAAACCTTGGATTGCGAGTAATGCGGATTGCGAGTGTTCTGCAAGACAAGCAAAGATTTTTAATACATTTTGACTTGAAAATGAGCAAGTCTTGGCTTATACAGAGTATCATGTAGCATGCATGCGCTTCTTGTTTTGATGCTCAGCGTCACGTGATCACAACTCGTAAAACGTTTAATTTTGTGTTTGTATGCGTGTGTGTACAGAGCGCGTGTACTGTTTATTATAACACACATGCGCATATGTAAAGCAAAAGCAAGTCTCATTAGAGAGGATAAAGAGCCATTTTCTCTCTCTCTGTGTCAATGTGCACTTTGTGTGCACACACACATCTCTCCTCCTCTCGCCTTCACACACACACACACACACACACACACTCTGCTCTACACAGAGATACTGCTTTGTCGTGATGCTTTGCAAAGTTAATTTGTTTTATTTTTACTTTACAGCAGTGATTCTGTTAGTGTGCCCTCATTCAAGTGTCAGTAGAGATTTCTTTTTAATTTTCCCGATAAACCAGTGTTTCCGTGGTGTTAAGCTCAAATAAGAGAGGAGGAAGGATTACTGTGTAAGATGAGAATATGGAGAGGGGAGGGTGTCATCCCTCTTCTCCTCTTACTTTAGCTTCCCACACACAAACACATAAATAGCGCCTGCATACATAAACAGAAACACTTATCTGTCAGGATTTATTTGTACTTTTTTTAAAAGTAAAGTTCAGGTTAATTTGTTTTAATTTGAGTTTCCATAATTTCTTATGAGAAAATTCAATTTGGTTCACCAGTGTTTTGACGAGCCTACTTCAGGAACAAAGTATGCTCGCAATCCAAGGTTACAAATTTATAAACATATATATTCAAATGAGCACAACAGCAGGGTTAAGTGCTAACTAGGAATATCATGGAAAAGATGTAAATTATTGGTCAATTATTGGACTTTGTTTCATGCCAGAAGCAAAAATAAATTTATGAATTAAAACAAAAATGCTGGAAATTCTGTAATCTGAGCTCTGTCCCACAACACATAAATTAGTTGGCTTCTGGTTGATTAACTCCAAACCACATTTTGTTCTCTCTTAAAATAAACATAGTTTTAATCTTCATCAATACAAGTAATAGTGTGAGTTTTCCCGATTTGTCCACAAGAGGTCCTAATTACCCTCCAAGTGGGTCAGCTTGATGAAGAACTTGACATTCACCTCATAGAATGATGAGAGTATCACCCTAAGTACATGTACAGTAATATTTTATCCTAGGCTTGAGCTAGGGTTTAAAGCATATGAATAAGTCATCTTATACATAAAGAAATTAAGAAAGTTAAGAAAGCTAAAATTTGCTAATCAAATGTATCGTTTTTCCATATATCTGACATTTAAAATCAAACAATTTATTTTAACTTGATTTTCTGTTTAAAAGGATAAACAATATGCATTCCAAACAAGCTGTGTAGGGTACTTGAATGCAATTTCATTTGCCTTCCACCTCTTCATAAAACCTATGCATGAAGCTGAATGTGAGGTATTTTTCTGTGCTCGAGGTCCATGTGCTATTATTGATGCACCTGAAATTTTCATTCATTGTGTGTTTGCCATTTCTGGATATCATCTGTGGAGGGTTACATACCCTCCATTAAGGAGGCTGGTATTTTGACTTTCAAAAAAATGAAGGCTCAAATATGACCTGAGGGAGCACAATCAAAACACTACAAAGAGGAAATACTGGGCCAATTTTGAGAAAGGTGTCACTGGCCATATTGTTGACACTCTTTTATGGAGTTGAGAGCTGTTTCGTGAATCCAGTGTGCCTTTTTATTGAGTCAGAGAAGTACTGGTACAGATCACAATTAATTTTTTTTTTAAAAATAAAACATTTTGTTGCATGTATTGCAAATCACACACAAAATTTTTTTTATTATAAACTTTGTTCATTTCGCCTCATAATGGGATCATTACACAATACATGTGACAAGGCAACTAAGCAATGACAGACATTTAACTTCTTTTCTTACAGTGGAACCTCGGATTACGCTGCAGAATTGTGGGTAATTGTCTCCCCTGCTCTGTCTTAGTTCGCGTCTCTTAATGGTATTATAAACATCCGTGCACACAGGTTCATTTGCTTTATTTTTACTTTGCATTTTGAATTAATTATTTTTATGTATTTTTTTTTTTGGGCTTTGGAACAAATAATTTGAGTTTCCATTATTTATTATGGGACGAATTATGCTCGCAATCCAAGGTTCCACTGTATCTACTTATTTACGCTGGTTCTAATAGTAGCATTATTTTACTTCACCTTACTTCAACTGCTGTCATGTGACTATGCAGCCATTTCAAAAGTCCATGTTTTTTAAACAGACCATAAAACATTTTATTGTTATTTACCTGTTATTTGGCTGAACTTGCCCAAACTGTATAGAATTTATCATGTATTTCAACATGTAACTGTATGTAAAAGAATGCTGACATGAAGTTTCTCTTTAAAGTTTACAACAGACATTTCAAGTGTAATGCCACCCAAGTCTGGAGCAGAATGCATGCAAGAACATCAGCAACGTTTGTCAGTAGATATAAAAGAGGAAATGAGAGAATGAATCAAAGTAGTCAAAAATTGAGCATGAAAGAGTAGTCAAGAAGTATGAAAATGAAAAAAGCGTGCCTTGAAGAAAAAGACGCATAAAGCTCCTATACATTAAATTTCAGTTCGGGCATTGGATAAAGGCATCAAAAGAGCTGAAAAAGGCTTCGCCTAACAGCTCAGAGGAAAGTCTGCTGTGATCAAGGAGTTGCCAATTAAGTATGGATTTCATCATGCCTAAAAATTCCTCACAAAGAAAACAACTACAAAACCAGTAGTTTTACCAGTAGTTTCACGGCACCTTCCAGGTAAGAGACACTACAGAGTATTACAACTGGACATAAAGGAAAGAAGGAAAAAGTGCAGAAGACTTTTCTAACAATTATAATAAAAGTTTACCATCAGTTCAAGACTGAACACTCAATGCTTGTTGTGATGACTTTCAGATGATGTTAGACAGGATAAGAAATTTAAACTGCAACTGATGACTCCAGGTGAGCTGACCGAACAGCTCGTTTGATGATGAAACCTTAGGAGGGTGCGACAGGTGCTGTGATGTGATGCAAGCACTTATTATAAAAGGCCTTTACCTTACCGAAGATGATAGTGCTGCAATCTGCAATTATCATCAGAGGGACAAAGACGGTCAGAAAAGTGAAACTGTGAGCTCACTGGATAAAGCCATGTCAGAGCTACCTAGGCAACTGAACAATATAGCACCACGTTTACACTGCAAAGGCACAGGTGCATCAGATATTCAAACAAAGACAAAACTTTGGTACCAATAAAGCAGTGCTACAATTTTTTTTAATCAAGCGACAAGACAAGATCATGTCAGCTCACTAGAAATGCACAAGACCCCAGACTGTTTATGGCTTCTCTCAACACATCAAACTGTAAATCCTATGTGGCCGTAAGCAATGAGTTGAGCAATCACGCAGAACACTAAACAGTATGGCAACGTCATGTACAACCTTTTTTTTTTAAGATGGTGTTGGAAGCCAGCTTAAGAACCACTTCACTTTGTCTGGAATTTTGGAGTCAAGTATGAGATACAGAGATATTCTAGAAATTCATTGGAGTTGCTTTCATTCGTACAGCTCAAGGTGTTTGAGGGCGCATTTGATGGGGTAACTACTGCAGCAGGGAAATGCGTGCACCATGGAGACAAATCTTTCATAAACAGGGCTCTGGAGAAGAATTTACTCCAAACAGCTGTTGTCCAAATATTGAAATACTGTTCATCAGTTCTGACCAGGTTGCTGAAGCAAACATTAAGCTGGATGGTATGTCACAGTCTGATAGGCCAAAGAAGATTGTCGATATCTGCTCATTTCACTTTTTTTCCCCACAAGACCTCTGCCTCTGTAATGGAAATGGCTACTGTTACCCTGTTCACACTGCAGTTTGTCGTGGTTCAGGTAACCACATCAAACAGCAATAGCTTGAAACCTGTAGAGAGTCCAGCAACAATTTTACTGGAACCGTACTACACAGTCAATTATATTGATGTGTGTCAGTATTGAGTGTGTCATTCATTTGCTTTATTTGCAAGACTACAAGAGTCTCAGACTGCCTAGTTGATCACTTATAAAGACAGTGATGTATCTAATAAACAACCTCATTATGTTGAAAATCTACTGGCCAGCACAAGCCATAATAACAATAAGGTGATAAACAATAACAATTTTAAGGTGATAAACAATAACAATTTTGACCACTGTATTACCTGTACACAGACATGGTATGTTAGTTACATATTAACTGAATTACAGACATAGCAATAAGCTGCAAACATAAACTTACTGTTGGCACACAAGATACATAACAGTGCAGAAACAAAAGTGGCATAGGTGTATAAACACTATTTGAGTACATAGTCATGCACAACAATACCCTGAAATAAACTCTGGACATCAGCAATGGACTATTCCAGGAATTCTATTTTAGTTTAGGTTCAGAAATTGACCAATGCTCCTTTTTAAATGGTTTGCATTACTGAGAATCTAGAGAGAAACATTATCTATTGCGAATATGATCTACCTTATACCATTTAAATAATTTAACAATGTTGGTTGATATATTAAATTTACATTTGTAAACCGCTGTGAGTTTGTTTCAGTCCTTTGAATCTCATCTCCAAAGGTTACCTTTATACAAATTGGTTTTTAGGTTTGTTTTTCAATTAAACAGTTTCCAATCACTGTGCAGTGGTGTAAAAGGACACCTATGGACAATCAATACCATACAGGTTATCCAATGTCATTGCTGTTTTCTATTTCTTTCAACACTGTAAAACAATACTGATGGCGTTTATCCAAAATATGCAATAATCTCCTGTGAACAGTTGATATTGAGATGTATTTGTTACTTATGCTCTGTAAATCCTTCATAACTGCTCTAATCTGAGGTGCCGTTTGTTAATCGATGATTTCTGAGGATGGTAACTCTAAATGAACTTCTGCTCTGCAGCAGCGGTAAGCTTTGGTCTTGTTTTCCTGGTAAGGTTTTAATGAGAGCCAGTTTCATCATGGTGCTTGATGGGTTTTGCAAATGCACTTGACTACTGTTCTTGCAAGTTCTGTTCTAGAACAGCTGACCTTCATGTCTTAAAATAACTACTGATTGTTTTTATTTAAGTTACTGATTCCATATGTGTTATTTCATGGTTTTGTATTATTTCAGAACATAAAAAATAAAGAATAAAAAAAAAAAAAAAGAATTAGAAGGTGTGTTCAAAGTTTTGCATGGTAATGTATTTCCTGCATCCCTCTCTGGGGGCATCCCTAAAAAAAAAATAATAATAATAATAAAAAAATAATAATAATAAATAATAATAATAATAATAATAATAAAATATAATAATAATAATAAATTAATAATAATATATCAGAAAGCCAGAACTGTACATTTTAAAGGAATGGGGTTTGTGATCTCATCACTTTTTAAAAATATTAAAATATTTACTTCACGTCAGAAACTGATAATAGTTCATAAAAGTATCCCAAAATATAATTTTGATACAAAATAAGATCTTATTACTGTATTATACAATTACATGTATTCAAGAGGTATTATAATATGGTGAACATATGCAAATACACCACATATGAGAATTTATAACTATCCATTATAAAATTCAAATGGCCAACTGAAACTGGAGCTGTGTATGTTATTATTATTATTATTATTATTATTAGTTTTGTGTGGAAAGAGGCACCATGGCACACCTCCTTGCCAGGTATAAGGTGGTACTCTGCCATGGAATATATATGTCCTACCCAGGTGTAGAAATGTTTTTTGCAACACCAAACATCACAGTCCTTAAAGAGAATAGGAGAATACCCCTTGGACACCAGACACTACTGTTGAGCCCTTGGGAGATGTCATGGTCATATCAACCAAATAATGTTGAAGCAAAGTGCCCAAATGATGACCTCATAAAGCAAACCTCGACATCAGTGCTGAGAGAAAATCTTGATAAGGGATTGTAAGGTCAAGTCCTATTTGCCCAATTTTGCTATGGATTGCTCTTTTTAGGCACTGCTTTATTTGTGTCTCCAGTATGAATCTCCTCAACACAGAGATACTCTATAGCCAAGAAAAGCAGCAATATTAACTGCTAGTTAAATGACCTAACTGCTCAGGGCAGTGTTTCTGTTCTTCCAACAATGACTCAGCCACTTATGAGTAACAATCTTGATAAATGCATAACATTGCTGGAGGGTTTTGAGTGAGACAGAATTAATTTTTTTATATTCAGAACATACTTTTAAACAGATGTTAAAGACATAGTATTTCCTTTGCAGCCAGGCTTTTGAAAACCCATTTTGAACTTTCATACGTTGTTTCACCTTTTTTTTTCCTTCTGGAGAACTGCCACCCTTCAGAGTAAGGTCATGTGGTACAAAATCTATGACCACTGGCCAAAGTAAATAAGGAATTTGCCATAGTTGTTTGCCATTTCTGTGATCCAGATTTGATGCTATTTTATATTAAAATTAAATTGAGAAAATCAATGGCCTATTAATCTTATTTTAATCATTCTGACCAGCCATAGTCGAATCATGAAAGATAAAACTGGCTGAGATTATGTGACCTGTACTGTAAATGAGGTCATGAAGTAAGGAAGAAATGAAATGAAAGGCAGTATCTCTGAAAGTATGAAGGTGAACGAGCACTTACTGAAATGATTTTTGTGGCTATGCTCTATTCGAATTTGTGAAGTTTTTTTTTGTCTGTGGATATTGACTTTCTTTTGCTCAGCTATCAAAACTGATCTACTGTTCAAATAAGTGAAGATGTGAAGAAGACCTACAAATGAAATAGAGGAAATGACATGTTGCTTTAAAATTGCAGAATGGGACAATTAAGAAGCGCAGGTTATTACTAGAAGAAATAATTGACAGGCTTTTATTTAAGAATGGTAAAATGAGTATTTACTACTTATTACTCATGAATGTTATTTCAGGAAGGAAACTATAGTGCAAAATTAACTTTTTCATAACCTTTGGACATCAACATGAATTTCCATTGTGTGTACACAGACAAAAAATACACAAGGAGGAAAAATTCTGTCATAATTTCCTGCATAGAAAATATCTGTAGAAAAAGGTGCTTAATTCTGCCATTCAGATTTCCTGAAGGGTAAAAAGGACAGAACCAGATTGACTTCAAGGTACCCCCAGGAGTCTGCCATTTTTATTCACTTGCTAAAATATCTGTAAGGAACACTAACATGTCAGAGGTCAGAACAAAGCTCTTGCAATGCTCTGCTTTTGACTATAATAGAGCTGATGACTCATAACAGAACAAGTAAAATACAATGGTCATGATATATTTATGATTGCAATTAACTTTTTAACTAAGGAGAGTTTTACACTAGATTCGATTCAAGTATGAAGACTGAAAGATTGCTATATTTCCAGTATTACAGGGTCGGGTTGCCAGCTTGATGCCCGATTGTATTTAAACAGTTAATGTTGAAAGGACCTTGCTCCAGGGGTCCAACAGTGGTGACCTGGGGGAGTCAGGGCTTGAACCAGGTCTGCAGTTCAACACCTTAACCACCAAGTCACCCCTGCCCCCCAAATATTCAGAATGGACCACAGAATTTATGATTAACTTTTTATGACAATTTCACAATGTTATTAGCATAATTGTAATTTATTTTAGTAGAAAGTGATGTATTTTGTGCACATGTGTATTAACTGATGTATTGTGTGTGTGAACTTATGTTAATTCTCAACGACATCTTCAACAGTCTTATAGCGAGACAGCTCATCTTAATACAAAAAAGATATTGTCTTGTATAAAAAACTGTTGCATTTTACACCCAAAAAGAAAATAAAAATGTATTTGTAAGTACAGTAGCTTCAGCCAATTATGTTATGATGATGTTAGCATGCTAGTTAACTAGCACTGGGTGAGAAACATGTGAAACGGGGCTGGAAATGCCTGGAAATCATAGGTACTGACTTAAAATAAGTGGGGAATTAAGAACAATAAGTTGTTTTTTCATCTCTACATGTAGTCTCCGTCTTACAAAGGAGTTCTTTTCTGGAAGCACGTTCGTAAGTCTGATTTGTTCTGAAGTCTGACAAAGTGAGTCACGGTGGTGTAGTGGTTGGCACTGTGGCCTTGCACCGCCAGGGTCCGGGTTCGATCCCCGATTCCCAAATTGCCCGTAGTGTGTGTCTGTGCCCTGTGATGGATTGGCACCCTGTCCAGGGTGTACCCTGCCATGTGCCCTAAGTCTCCTCGGATAGGCTCCAGGGCCCCCGTGACCTGAATACAGGATTAATAGATAATGAGAGAGTGAGAGCATACCAATCCACTTGACTAAATCTGTTCTCTTTAACCGCATTGCCATCATGTGGCCAAAAACTGTTACCGCGCCTAAGGAAATGAATCTTACATTGATTATTCTTCTTCAGGTCAGCTTTACAGGAGAGCCATCTACTAGCATCATGCACCCGGACTTATTAATTTTATACATTCACTTACACACTGAAAATATTGTATATAATTTTAAATATTGGTGTCTGGTGCACAGCAGTGTCTATTCCTCTGTACAATATGTGTGAGCTACTTCTGTTTTGTTGTCCATGTGTTCCTGCGGTCTGTTTGTATCTATTCATAATTTCGTAACTTGAATGTTCGTAAGTTGGGCACAACCTTAATTTCAGGGAGCTCTGTTTCCTGCTTTCTGATAAAAGCGATGAAAATTATTTTGCACAAAAGAGTGTGGGGGCAGTAGCTCGTTTTTTTTTTTTTTCATTTAAATCTAGAGGGTAACTGGATTCTACATCAGGGAACAAGAACACTGCCTGAGGTGTTATCCCATCACAGGGCTCAAACACACACACTTACACTCCCAATCACACACTACAGCTTGGAAAGTTGAAAACACCAATCAGCCAACACTACATGTATTCAGGCCATGGGTGGAAACCAGGACACCTACTAAGCATGGAGAGAACATGCAAAGTCCATGTACACAGACTGGGGGCAAGATCCTAACACCCAACCGTAAAGGTGCAAGGTGACAGTGCTAACCACTAAGCGGTAAGTGAGGTTGTCTATGGTGCTGACATCAAAAGGTGACAAATTTCAAGCATAATTAACAGTCAGGTTTCACAGTTAGCTACTAAAAATAACAGAACAAGACATTATTTTCACTCACTCTTTTCCCAATAATATTCACTAGACAATTTAAATGTTGATTTAATGAGTAACTCAGCATGGATGTAGTGGAGGTGTTGATACAAATGCTGAAGACTACTTTCCAGAATGTAATGCTGAACTTCAAAGCAGCTGTGCCAGGTTACAAAATTCCAGAGCTTCACCTTGGATAGTTTATGATCTATAAAATTACAAACATAATGGATTTGATGGTAGTATAAGAAAGTGGAAACTTTGGAGCAAATTTTTTGAGCAGATTGTACAGTTGGGGAGGTGAGAGAGCTGGACAGAATCAAGGACCAAAGTGCTGCTGCATTACTGTCTTTCTTAAGGGATGAAGCAAGACCTAAATCCCACTGGCCCACTATCAGCAGACAGTCGAATGACATTTTCGATAAGGTAAAAATATGTTAAGTGAAAGTAAACATGCTGATGTAAATGCGGGAAATAATGGTACATCTGCTTCTGTTTACAGGAAGAAGCAAAAGAGAAGCAGATGTGCTAGGATTCTGTGCAGAGCTCGAAAAAGCTGGAGCAATCTCACCCAAGTATTCCACTCGCAAATGTCCCGTTGCTGGTTTACAAAATGGACAAAGTTAATGCTACGATAAAGTTTCAAAAGAACACCACGAACTACTGTATTTTAGCCTTCACTAAAACATGTTTGGATTCTTCAATTCCAGACAATGCAGTTAAACAGATGCTGTTAGTTTTTTTAATTATTAATTGAAAATTTTTAACAGGGCACATCTGAGAACGATTTCCGTCCAAATACATCCAGAACATAATTTTTCCAACTTGTGCTGAGCAGATGCTTAGATCACTGCTGAACTGAAATCATTCTGCCTGCAAACAACTCAAACAGGGGAGGGAAAAAAACATTCTTAGGACAATCTACAGATTGTGTGAGTAACTTTACATTTTAGGACCGTCCTGCACTTCCATTCTGCATTTCCAGCATGCAGTTGATGCAGACATTAAGAAATACACAAACTACGACACAGATTGCATCAATAGGTGCACCAAAAATACTGTAAAATATCAGCTCAAACTTCATTCTAGAAGTTCAGGTACCTTTGTGGCATATAGAAAACCAGGTAAAACCGTGAGAGGCTACGGAGACGAGGTTGTGACAAATTATCAGGGATCTTTAGTCCAGGTGGAATAGTTTGTACTCTACCTCAGACTAAAAAAGTGAGAAATCTTTTATCTGAGAGGAGGAGTATCTGCCTCCGTATCTAACAAGCTGAATACTTATACTCAGTTTGACGCAAGCAACACCTTCTCTGCATTAAATCTACCAGTAGACTGCAACAAATGCACTCTAACCATTTCTGTGCCTGATGTGATCAGATCCTTTATGACGGTCAACCCATGCAAGTGCCAAGTCCTGATTGTGTACATGGCGTGTGTCCTCAAAACTAAAAAGCTAAGTTTTCATAGATATCTTTAATGTCTCCCTACGATATTTTAAAGCTTTTAAAGACTGTCTGTCCCTTTATGCTCCAAGAAGTCCACCACCGTCCCAGTTGGTAAAGATGCCTGCAGCTGAATGTATAAATGGATACCACCTTGTGGCCCCATCCTCTACAACCATAAAACGTAAAATATAGTCAAAAACCACATTTGTTCTTTCTTTTTGGCCCCTTTGAAATGTGCAAGCCATGAAAACAGGTCAACCATGATGCCACTGCCCTGAAAAAAGGAGAGGGAGAAGGGTCATACCTGGATAAGTAAAAAAAAAAAATTCTACATGAAAATGCTGCTCAGCCTGCCTTTAACACCATCAACCCACCTGAACTACTTGCAGCGCTCAAGGGACTCAGGGCTTGAACACCCATATGCGTAATGGTTTTATGGGCTTTCTGAAGAGCACACTTCAAGTCGTGAAAATCTGTAACTGCATCTTCTCCATGCTGTCTCTGAACACAGGCGGTCCAGAGGGATGCATTCTCAGCCTCCTCCCGTCCTCTCTGTTCACTGATGACTGAGTTGCCAGACGCAGCTCCAATATAATTTTCATGTTAGCTGACACCACCATGATCCTGAACACCATCACGAAAGGAGATGAGACCGCCTACAGAGATAAGATCAGAGAGTTTCGAAATGAAAGCAACCTCTGCCCCAAAATAAGCAAAACTAAGGAGACGATTTTGGACTATAGGAGTCTGCAGGGGGTTTTGCAAATGCACCCAAAAAAAAAAAGCAGGTGTCTGGTTTGGCAGCTGCTCGATCCACGACTGTCAGGCCCTCCAGCGAGCTCATTATTGGCAACAATCTCCCGGCCTTACAAGACATCTTGTATACATGATGTCTGAAAAAAGCCACCACAATCACCCAGCAAAAAGACTAGCATCAGGCAGATGAAGAAACTTTTATATCTGCAGACCAACAAGATCCTGAATAAACCTTAATTAAGCAATCATTACTCTTTCTTCTCACTAACAGTTCATGGATGATCTCGTCACGTTTGTCAATCTTGGAATGCTTGGAATGTTGCAATCTTTCTTTTCCACTTTACCGCTGCCAAGGACTCTCTGGTCAATATATTCATAGTCTTTATTACTACTATGTCTAATTTGATTGTATTTTAAGTGCTACTTTGTATAGCTGCTTACAGAGAACTGCTCACAAACAGCTACTACTTTTGATTTCTTGTTCAAATCCATTTTTTTAAAGTAAGGATCTAGCCCTTCCTCACACATTAACTAGAAACACAAATTAAGATATTTTGATTATTTCTGTGTATTTCTTGTATTTGCAATTCTCCCACTCTCCACTCTCTTACACCCTTTATCGTCTGGTGGATATTTTTTTTATATACTGCACAGCAGTATAGTACCTGATCGCTGTAACAAGCATTTAGGTGTACGCCTGTCACTGACATTTTGTTCACAAGTGTAATGAAGTGTGTCACATCCAGGATTTTTTTCTTTTTTAAGTTTTCAGGGATACCTGTATGTGATAGATCCAATGCCAATCTGATGCAGAAAAATAAGCATTTACTGAAGATAAGCAAATACCAATAGGGGAAAAAAGTTGAAATTAAACTCAATATATTTATGAAAAAATCAGGCCACGATTGAACTCATTTGCTTTGTGCTTTCGTTCATGCAAATTTTTGCTTAGGGTTAATTTTAAGCTTTGGCTTACTATTATTATTATTATTATTATTATTATTATTAAGAAAATGATGATTATATTGGAAATTTGGTTTTATAGGTTACATAGTGTGAGGGTGTGTGCATGTGTGTGTTTTCCTCCAGGCACTCAGGCGAGTGTGAGCAAGAGATGGGGAGGGGTGGAGAGAGAGAGAGAGACGAGAGAGAGAGAGAGAGAGAGAGAGAGACTGAGAGGGGGGAGGTAGTGAGTGAAACAGAGAGAGAGAGAGAGAGAGAGAGAGAGAAAACAATGTCTGAGAGGGAGGGAGAGAGGAAGAGAGAAAGGTAAAGTCTGACCTGATGGATTGTGCGTAGTCACACAGTCATTTAGATGCATGGAGAAGGATGGAAATACACCACAAGCAGCCGGTGATGGAGACGGATGGAGATCCAGTGAGCTACAAGGACTGAAAATAAAAGACTGATTTTCCACATCAGCTCTAAAACAAGACTAAAGACTGTGCAACTCTGGAAAGTTCAATATTTTTCGCTTTAACTGAAGGTAAGCAGTGACATTTTATGATTTTAATATGAGGGACAATTTACATGTATTTGTTTGACAGCAAATGAACTAGAATAACTAAAAAAATATATAATAATAAAAAGGTGTTCGATATAATATAATTTGAAACATAAGAGTGACATTTTCTGTAGAATTTACATCACAAAACAAATATGAGTCAGTATTAATTAATATTACCACTTTTTAAGGAATAAAATAACTACGGAGCTTAATGCTATTTTGATCAGAGAACATTATTATTTTAGATCCTGAGGTAATTTTTTCCCCTCTAGTCCTTTTTCTTTTTTAATGGAATAAACATTATTCCTTGTAAAATATTAATGAATATTATTAAAATATTTATTATTTAAATACAATTTAAAAAAAAGGAAATAGCGACTTGGTTTAGTTTGTCTAGAGTGAGAGAGAGACGTTAGTTAGCAAGATGCTAATTTTTTATTTCATACTGAAAAATGTTAAATATCGAAACTTTTCTGACTTCGTGTTTACAAACAGGTGTAGTGTAGGGGTTTTTACTTGTTTACAGTGAAATATGATATTTTTTCCGCATAAACAAACAATAATATTTAAGGTAAATACCTCACTTTTTCTCTTGCACTTGAAGGAAGATGAAGTATTTGCGCGCGCGCCCGCGCACCACCCTCACAACAGGTGCTAAGACTTTGAGTGTCACGCGCGCTCTGTTTCGCGCTTAAAGATGCGGCGCGTGGAGACGGACTATACCACTGAGCGGCAGGGAAGAGGGGGAGACAAAAGGAAGAAATTGAGTATTAACCGTGACAAATGCCATCGACCGTCGGTAAGAAGCGGTCACTATTGCAGCATTACAAAAAGTAATCATCACCCCAGTCGATTTATATATATATATTAATAAGCAACAGTGATATCTAGAAAAGTGGATAAATTAATCGGCGCCTGGTCGAGACAAAAAGGTTCAGTCCAGATTAATTTTGAAAAAAAAAAAAGAAGAAATAAATCGCGGTCAGTTCAAATAAGTGATAAAAGCAGGGGGTAATGGTTTGTGGAAAGCAAGTAATGGTACCAAATTATTATGTCTGTCCATATTATTATTATTATTATTATTATTATTATTATTATTATTATCTGTACAAATATTGGATTGCCTTGGTTAAGGCGGCATGGTGACCTAGTGGTTAGCCCTGTCTGTCACTTTGCACCTTGTTTGATTCCCGCCTCTGGGTCTGGTCATGGAATTTTACGTGTTCCGTGGTGGGTTGGTGGGTTTCCTCCAGGAAAAAGACATTCCAAAGACATTCAGATTAGGCTAATTGGCTTTCCCAAATTGGCTGTTGTGTGTACAGTATAGTGTGTGTATGTGATAGATTGGCACCCCGTCCAGCGGGGGTGGATTAGCCTAATCTACATGTCTTTGGACTGTGTTAGGAAATCAGAGTACCCGGAGGAAACCCAAGCATATGCAAACTCCACACAAAAACAGATTTCAAGGCGAGAATCGAAGGCGTAAGACGAGAGTGCATACCACTAAGCCACTGTGCTGCCTGTGTTATAATTCCATCTAGGTTAACAAGTCCAAGTTCATAAATTAAAGCAAAGCATAAGGTAAAATATCCAGTGATTAATTTCCTTGTACAGTTAGTGTAATCAAACTTACACTACAGCATTGTGTTGCCACATCAATTCACTTCTTTGTCCTTGGTCTAATCTTGAGCTTGGTTTCCTTGGGTTTTTGGGGTTTCCTCCCACTTTCTACTAACATGCTGGTGGGTGGACAGGCTATGCTAAACATAGCACTGGTCAAATGTTTGGACACAAGTTTGTATTTATTTTCTACATTTATTTAATGTAAACATTTTAATGAAGACATTTACACAATTTCTCTTGCTGATTAATAATCTACTCTATCTATTCTAGAACAATACTGGAGATTTCAATACTATGAAATAACATATTAGGCATTAGGTAATTACAATAAGTAATAACAACAGCAACAGTCAATTGTTATTTTAAAACATAAAACTGTTCTGGAACAGTTCTTGCAAGAACAGGACTGTGAAGTGCATTTGCAAAACCCATCAAGCAGCATGATGAAACTGGCCTTGAGGAAGAAATAAAAATTAGAAAAGACCATGGAATTAGAAGGGCTGTACAAACTTTTGACTGGGAGTGTAAGTGAGTGAATGTGTATAGGTGCACCTTACATCCAGTATTCCTACATACTCTGAATTCACCATGACCCTGACTGGAAGATGAATACATGAATAAACTTGGTATAAGCTGTGTACTTTTTTTATATTTTTTTAAAGAAATTTGTCAATATACAAACCCAAAAATCACACACAGATAATTAAAATGTTTTTTTTTTTCTGAATGAGATGAATATAATGACATACTCACTGCTGGATGTGGCATTGTGAAAAAACAAAGTTGTGTCAAAATATGTGCTAAAAATCTTAGCGTGATTACTGCTACACATGCTCATCTAAACCCACCAATAGGGAGACAGCACAGGATTATATGAAACTGCTACAAATACAGCAGTGCAATGGTATAGAGGTAAAGGAAACCTGCCGAATGATGATGTCAGAAAATATAGACTTTAAGGTATACAGTGTGAAAAGTTGCTGATGTTATTATACAATGACTTTGCCTCATTAAATTCTAACTCGAACCCAAAGCTATGAAACTAGTCATCAGACAATATGGCTACAGGATCATTTCGAAAATTGCACCAAGCTTTTACTGGGTTGTGGCACACCTGGAGGAAGATTTACCTCTGCAGGGAGGAATTGGTAGCATGAATACAAGAAGCACATGTAAGTTTGTATCAAATCTTTCTGACTTTGTCTAGACAACAATAATAATTTTTTAAAAATCCTAAACCCCAGACTCTTCAGTTAAATCGTGCAATCTGGGTCAGTTAAAAAACTGAGCACATGGTCCAATGTGGACTGACCCAGAATGGGTTGATTTAGACAGCAGGGTTGGGGTAGAATATTGGCCCCCACATGCTGGGTTATTTTTAACCGAACAAGTCGATAAAAAATGTGTACCATACTGGGCTGAAGACACACAAGTTGCTATGGTTACAGTCTGCTCATCAGCTATTACTTTTCATTGTGGTGCAATTTCTTCTACAAAAAGACATAATGTGAAAGCAGCATGAAGTCCTCACTAATAATAATTCGATAATCTGAGATCATGTTACAGAGAAAACATGTCTTTTTTTTTTATCTCCAAGGGGCGTTCATGTCAAACTTTTAATTGTGCAAAATAATAAAACACAGCTATGAGATTAAACACTTATGCGCTTATTCCAGTGTTTCATTAGTGCTTGGATACCATCAAGGTAGAAAGTTTTCTCAGTTTCCTGGAGTCATGATCGGACTGCCTGCTCGTTGTCTGAAACGTTGGCCTCCCAGGAACTCCTTGTTGAAACGTCTTGGAGCAAGTTTAGGACTATACGGGGGATTTGGCAATAACTCCCAGCTGAATTTTTGTGACAAGTGGTGTGTGAATGATTGTGTGTACAGTTCCCACAGACAGATGCTTCCTTCTTCAAGTTATCCATTCACGGATCTGTTCATAATAATTTTCAACGATCAGGCATTAGGGCACAAGGTGGGGTACACGCTGGACAGGGTGCCAATCCATTTTAGGGCACACATACACACTACGGGCAATTTGGGAATGTCAGTTAGCCTAATCGGCATGTCTTTGGACTATGGGAGGAAACCAGAGGACACCCACCAAGCATGGGGAGAAAATTCAAACTCCATGCACACAGATACGGGAATCGAACCTAGACCCTAGAGGTGCAAGTGCTAACTACTACACCTCGCCCAATTTAGTCGTATCCAATTGCTTCCGACCATTCTAGATGTTGCCCCATCACTAGGGGGCTCCCACCTTAAGGAAAGTAGTACTAGTCAGTCAGAGAGGGCCATAGGCTACCATGTGTTTCCTCTGAACCATGTGACGTCTGTTGACCATATCTATTCAAACTGCACCGCCACTGTGGATGGCGTAACGCACAGAGAGACTCTTGCACTCTCAGGTGCAAGAGTCTACAGCATCACCCAGGAATCGAACCGACGATCTCCGGATGATCCGCACTTTACCACTTCGCCACTTGCCGAACTACCCATTATTAACTCAATTTCGATCATGTGGGGTGGTAAAAAGTGTCTGTGCCTGATATAAAAATGTGTTCTTGGTAGCATTTTTTTAACAACGTTTACTTGTTTGAAACTATATTCTAACATCCAATTTCAATCAGTAAATATTTGGGATATGCTCAGTTAGGTCTTCCAAATTATTGGTTTATTTGTGCTCTAATTCCTTGTGTTCCTTGTTCCTTGTGTCACAGTCCTGAGGGATCCCTGCTATGTAAAGTCTACTGTTCTTCATTCTAGATGTTTACACGTTAAACTACCAACAGATCGTCTAAGTTCCAGCATCTCTATTTTTCTTATGGGTCAAAACACACACACACACACACACACACACACACACACACACACACACACACACACACACACAAAACTTCTTAGAAGAAAAATTATGGCAGACTATGAAAGGATGAAGCACTGGTGTGAGTGGTAGCTGCACTTGTTTGAGTGCTGTGCTGCATTACTGGAGGATTTAGGGGATGCTTGTAGGGTATTAGCATTTTTCTCTGTAAGGTTTGCTTTTATGGAGTTTTATGAGTCAGTCAAATGTGCCATGAACAAACTTTTTAAAATTATTTCTATGCATTTATGATTTAAAAAGAAAATTAGTAAAACATTTCTCAATATGTCATGTATTAGGGCCCAAGCACTATGAACTAAGCCCTATGTAGTCATAATGTGTGAGGGCCCCCTTGTTCTTCTAAGGATTATAATTTTTGTTTTGTTTTTTCCCCGGGCTTGGGCCCGATCATCGTTGATTGCAATTCTATATTTTTTATTTGGTTTGGTAAGTGAATACCAATTGATTGATAATATTGCAAAGGCCATTGTTTTCTGATTATTTTGTTCTACATTTAAAGTAAAAAATCAAGTAAAAATGACTTGTCATTGATTATAAAGTAGACACAGTACAAAGTGAAATTAAACTAGGTTTCTCCAGGACAATGGTTCTGCATAAAATAACACAAATCTAAACTAATAATAATTAAGAACATAATAATAATTTAAGAACCTCTGAACTACTTAAAGTGTAGCATATGAAATCAAGACAGTCTTCAAAATGAGACAATGTGCAAAACAATGTTAGGAACGGTACAGTGGACACAATTGCAGGTAAGACAGGTGTTTTATTTAACACAATCATGCGTAATCAAAAACGAAAAAAACACTAAACAGACAGGGGTCATACACAGGAGTCACAATAGATACAAGCGGCTCATTAACATCAGGAGAGAACTTATAGTACTAGAAGGTATTCTTTCCGATTGTTCGGAGTTCTATATCCAGCGTTAATGATGAATGTGTGTGTCTGATTAGAACTTAGGTGAGCCAGAGCGTGCATGCTGAGAGTTGCAGTCCATTTCCGAGATACTAGTATGCGGTTTGCTCTTAGTCTTATGTGTACAGAGAGTACAGTGTCATCAAGTTCAAAGTAATAATGTGAGTAGAATGCAAAGCAAGATATTGCAACATACTAAATCAACTTTTACACAGCCTGGTTGTGTGGGCCAGAATGCTTATGGACATTTTTTTCATATGGCAAGAGTGTAAAGAGTGAGTGCAAGGGGTGTGCGGGGTCATCCACAATGCTGGAGGCTTTGCAGATGCAGTGTGTGTGTGTGATGGAGGGAAAAAAGACTCTGAAGATCTTTTCAGCTGTCCTCACTATTTGCTGTAGGATGTTGCAATCCAAGATGGTGCAGTTCCCAAACCAGGCAGCTCTCAGGATGATCTCAATAGTCCATCTGTAAAAATGTGAGGATGGGGGTAGAAGGTAAGCTTTCTTCAGCCTTTGGAGAAAATAAAGATGCTACAGATCTTTCTTGGTTAGCTTATTTTAAAAGAGCTTGTTTTTTGTTACGGAAAGTAAGTGTGATCCTATTTAGTAAATCTAACGATTTAATAACATCTGATGGTTTATATTTAACCTGCATCTAACATCATTACTCGAACAAATTGACTTATGACAAATTAATAAAATACGACTGTGACATATGTCACATAGGGCTTTTCACCCTACAATTGTCAGGGAAAATGTAATTGTTTTCAAAATGTGCTCCATGTGGTCTGTTTGGTTTGTTTTATACAATATCCCTCATAATTTCTGTTAAAGGAGAAATGGGTCTGGGCTCTTATTGGTTAGGGAAAACATAAAATGTGGAAAGTGTGGGGTTCGCAGAACTGCGATTAAGAATACATTTAAATTAAGTTCCTGTACCATGCTTGTAATGGCAGATATATATATTTTTTATCTTTTTAATACAGAAAACCTGCCTAGCATTGCTGGAGTTTTAAAAATGATGAAGGTTATATGAACCACAAAATCATTAACATTATAACAGGAATCTGTACAAAATAATGTGATGAATATACTTTGTGTCAAATTGCAGTTATTTACTTACTGTTTCATTATTATTTTAAACCAAAGCATCCTCTCGTGCAGATGTATAACAGTACTGAAAGGTTCCACGTAGCAACACTGCAATCCAGATCGGACTTAGATTCGAAAGGTAAACTAACGTACAGACAACATTCCTAATCCTCAGAGGATGTGCAGACCAGCTTGTGGATGTACCGTACCTACGAACATCTTCAACACCTCTCTGAGCAATGCTGTCATTCTGACGTCCTTCACTCCATGTCCTCCACCATTGTAGAGTCCTGGAGCCTATAAAGCTTCCAATGTCCTGCCTCAATGATCACCATCCTGTTGCTCTCACATCTGCTACCACGAAGTGCTTTGAAAGACTCGTCATGGGGCGCAGCCACCCTCCTCCACTGCAATTTATAAATTGTCCCAACTGTTCAACTGGCGACGCCATTACCACCACTATTCATTTGGCTCTTAACCATCTAGAAAATAATAACTATGTGGTGAATGTACTGTATATCAACTTGCAGTTATTTACTTACCACAGCAAGTAAAGGAGATTCAGCATTCAGCACAATCATTCCAGAGCATATGATTAAAAAGTTGAGCCTACTGGACGTAAGCAAATTCCTCTGCAGCTGGAATCTGGACTTCCTGACTGGAAGACCTCAGTCAGTCAGACTCAGTAACAGCGTCTCCTGTCCTACCACACTGAGCACTGGGGCTCCAGGGCTATGCGCTCAGCCCACTGTTCTGATGCACTTATCTACTGCACTGCTCAGTCTGCTGACTCATAACTGTGCAGTGATGTTCTGCGCAAACCATGTCATCAACTTCATAGATGACACAGCTGTGGTGAGTCTCATTATCCAGGACAATGAGTCATCATACAGATAGGAGGTGAAGTTGCTAATGGACTGGAACTAACAACATGTCTCTTAATGTGGACAAAACTAAAGAGATGGTTGGTGACTTGGCTCCTTTATGGAAATTGTCAAGAACACTAAATGCCTTGGTGTTTACATCAATGAGAACCTCATCTTATCTCTAACACCAGCTCCACAGCCAAGAAGGCCCTGTAGCATCGATTAGAGACTTCATGACTTAAGGTCAAAGATAAAGCTATAATAATAGCTCCAGAACATTTCATAGGGTTTGTGTCACCATGGGTTCTTATGGGCTACGATCCCTCAACCAGTGGATGTAGTAATTCTTGGTTATTGGAGGACTTACCTGGATCTTTGGAAGAGCCCAAATAAAATTACTTACTTTAATATCACTAAAGTTCCAGTCCTTCGGGGAATCACAGACAATAACAATTTTGAACATTTCTATGTGGAGAAAAAGAAAGAAAAATTTCAAATCAAGGTCAGAAACCAAAACAAACGTTCAGAGAAGTTAATTAACTGGATGCACTGACATTTTTTCCATTTAGTACAGACATTGGATATTCCTTCCTGGGCACTGAAGCCTTGAGCTGAATCATTATTGTTATTGATTTAGTGGCCTGCACTTTGCACTGAAGGGATATTTGACCAAAATACCACCACTTTGTAAATAGAAATAAAATGTAAGCTCACTAATACGTTAATAAATATTTATTTAAAAAGTTAATATCAATTGTTTTTTTCTAATCTCTACTTTATTCTATCATTCTTTCATAAACTGCTCTGTCACAAGTTCAACTAATTAATTTTATTGGGTTTAATTTAGTTGATGATTTCTCAAGTTTGTTGCACAATTCTATACTATCATAAAATAGTATTAATGTTAATTGCATCATACTTGCTGCAGGCTATTAATACAGTAGGTAAAGTACTTAAACTTATTTAACTTAAACTGAATACCAGTACGTCTTTATTCATAGCCAACAAAGATTCTTGTAGTCTACACTTCTCAGCCATGTTACTACATCTGATAAAGGAAAAGAAAATTGGGGAACTGTGAATGTTTGTCAGCCCACAAAACAACAACTACAAGTAATGATTGGTGAATCAAATTAGTGCCTCCCGTTGGTCGAAACTAATGGAAGCTGTGCTTTTTCACTGCTAATGCTGATCAATTATGTTAAATGCCCGTGACATGAGCAAAAGTTATGGGCACAGAATGCTATGTCTTCTAAATTATCTCTTGTTGTATCCTTGGATACTCTCATTCTAGCATCTAGATTATTTTCCACAGGGTTAACAAGAGCCATAATTACATATTAATGCTGTTAATCAGGTGTAAGGTATGTTCAAATTGTTTCATTTACGTAGCTGGATTATTGTTACAGATTTACCCATGAGCTCATACCACAGTAATTAGCCTTTCAAAGAGCATTTATTGGAATACCTGTAAGATGTTATACATCTTCTTAGAGCATGATTAGCAACGCTGAACAATACAATCCAAGCCATTTGTAAAATCTCATTTGCAGATAAGATCAAAAGGACCTGATTTTTACTGTTGAGTCATACTTGGTGCTTGGAGCCATGCTTTGCTGTTTCTAGGGTTATACGATATATACATATACAGTACAGACCAAAAGTTTGGACACCCCTTCTCATTCAGCGAGTTTTCTTTCTTGTGTTCTTTCTTGTGTTCTTTAGCCCAAACGCGTCTCTTCTGCTTGTTGCCTGTCCTTAGCAGTGGTTTCCTAGCAGATCTTCTACCATGAAGGCCTGATTCACACAGTCTCCTCTTAACAGTTGTTCTAGAGACGTGTCTGCTGCTAGAACTCTGTGTGCCATTGACCTGCTCTCTGATCCGAGCTGCTGTTAACCTGCGATTTCTGAGGCTGGTGACTCGGATGAACTTATCCTCCGCAGCAGAGGCGACTCTCGGTCTTCCTTTCCTGGGCCGGTCCGCATGTGAGCCAGTTTCTTTGTAGCGCTTGATGCTTTTTGTGACTGCACTTGGGGACACTTTCAAAGTTTTCCCAATTTTTCAGACTGACTGACCTTCATTTCTTAAAGTAATGATGCCA
>JAAGKR010007710.1:0-35111 GCA_011419295.1 Clarias macrocephalus | reverse complement strand
ATATTCAACTCCTCGCCATGGAGGACATTTAAGGAAAAAAACGCAGAACTGCAAAGGGCAACATGCATTATCAAAAAATACCTCTCACCCCAATCATGGACTATTCACCCTTCTCCCATCGGGCAGGCGCTACAAATGCCTCGGCTCCTGAACAAAGGGAGTGAAAAAAAAAAACCTTTTCTCCCCTGTGGCTGTTACTGTAGTGAACAGCTGATCATGTCACTACACTACTGTCTCTTTCCCTTTGTATTGCACTGCTTCATCTACCGCACATCTCTGCCACACTACCATGCATAATTTACAATGCTATCATGATACCACTGTATACTCTACCCATATTTATTCTATACAAACGTCCATATACTGTATGTACAGATATTATATCCTGTTTAGCATGTTACCTTCTTGACGTCTTCACCACTGCACATAGAGTATATCACTGTTTGTATGTATTTACTATATTTTAATGCATAAATCCTATTTACAATACCTGCCACACCTTCTGTACATAAGACACACACACTCCTAAGTACATAACTGTACTTTTACTGCATATGTTATAGTGCAAATAGCCCACTTGTGCACTTCAACTGCACAACTGCACTTCAGATGCCAACTGCACTTCATTGGCTTGGTGCATATACTTTGAACAATGGCAATAAGGCTGAATCTAATCTACCCTACTCCTGCGTCAGGGTAAGAAAGGGAGCACATGAAGAGATGCATCCATTGTGCATAGTTCTCACTGGGCAAATCTCTGGAGGCTGTGTTATGATCTGTTGGTCAGTGTACTAAATCACAGGTAATTACATCTATTTTCCTCCTTGGTGGCACTGGCGTATTCCAGGACAACAATGCCAAGACTCAAATTGTGAATGATTTGTTTTTGGGAGCATGAGGAATTATTTTCACACCTGAATTGGCCATCACAGAGAGAGCCTGATATGTGATGGAAAATCTGAATTGTGCCTTCCTGTGTGTGCGTGTGTGTGAGAGAGAGAGAAAGGAGTTTGGTTTTAGGATTGACCTTGGGGGAGTGTGTGTGTGTGTTCATGCAAGACAAGGAGGTTTTTGAAATAAATCTTGTCACATTGCACAAGGTTTCTGAAACAACGCCATGGTGAATCCACACTGGAATTAAAGCTAAAGGTGTTCCAGCTAAATATTAGATTTTTCTGGCCCTGCATTGTAGGTTTGCACGCAATCGAAACAGTAGCAATTTCGATACAAAATGTTAGCGTTGAGTCTTTTTTCCTGTTGATGTGTTTAACTGGGATTTATGTCATGACTTTACGCATGACTTAATTATGCTTAAATAATTTAATACGTAATGAACTGATGCCGCCCGGCACTGATTTCTACTCTTGGCACAGACAGGAAAATCTGGGGTGATTACACAACACCTTCAGTGATGAACAGTCCTGCATTGAACAGGAGCAGAACGTAGATGTAACGTAATGTATAATTTAAAATAGAATAGCGTGTTTAACACTTACCAACAGCCAGGCAGGTGGTGATGCTGGTGAACTGGGCCAACTGACGTGCCACAGTGTGCACCTGGATGCCCAGCTCTCTGGTGGGCACGAGCACAAGCACGCGCGTTACCTGCGTTACTCTCGGCTTATAAAGGAGACGCTCCAGTACAGGCAACATGAAGGCTGCAGTCTTTCCTGAGAGAGAGAGACGGAGAGAGATTCAAGTTCGTAAATAAGGTGTTGGACCTTACAAACCTCCAGAAGAGCTTCACTCCAGCTCGGCATTGATTCTACGAGTCTCTCTTAAATCTCTATAGTGATTTAAAGTGATCCCATTTACGTGCTTCAACAACAGCTTGCTTCTCCAAAATCAAAACACTAAACCATATGTTCTCAACACAAGTGCAACCCCCTCATTACATATGGTGCATTTAGAGTGTAGTTGTAGTTGTAGACCCTTACACTCAGTGATTCACAATAGCACTCTTAAATGTGTGGAGAGAGAGAGAGAGAGAGAGAAAAAAAAACATATTCTTCACTTCCTTTTTGATGCATAACAAATGCAGTGTTCATGGGTTTTTATATCTCAAATTAAATCTAAAAGAAAGTGATAAATCAAACTCAAAAATCCCTTTTAATTACCTGTCTTACTTGTGGAGGTCAGCCCTTAAAATAGGGTCACTGTCCAAAAAAAGGTTGAGAACCCAATAATAAATCTCTTACCTTAAATCGGGTAAGCTTATAACGTTCTTATACAAGGATTTGTTTGTTCCTATAACATGCACGCAAAAATGCTGCCAGGTTTAAGAATTACCTGTTCCAGTAGCAGCACAAGCACAAATATCCTTCCCCAGTAAACCCACTGGAACACACGCCTTCTGGATAGGTGTGGGCTGCTTAAAGCCCATGGTGGTGATGGCCTGTGGAGACGCAGAACATCATTTACATACCATACAGACGTAAAAATCTACTCAAATTACAACATATTTTTAAACAATATACTCTAAAGTACAAGTCTGATTTCTGTCTGTATAGTAATGAGATCGAGCACTAGGAGTGCATTGATGGACAGGAGGGAGTAAGGACACCTGACCTTCAGCAGAGGTCTCGACAGATTCATATCCTGGAACGTAAGGTTTTCATCGTACTGAGAGGCATCTTCAAAGAAGGCTTCAGGCTGCAGGAAGAAAAAGAAAAAACACACACACTCACTATGAACTTAATGATGCATTTGACACTGGCTATAGTTTATCCTGCTCATTATACATGCCGTTTAGATATAAAGACCTACCTCTTCTGCTCCCTTCCTTTTTCCTTTCTTGCCTTTTTCCCTTAAAGTATCTATAATGAGAGCGATGAATAATGATTAAGGATTTTACGCATTCAAGTTGAAAAGTCGAAGAAAATGTGCATGTTTGTAAGGCCTTGTCCACACGGACACGGGAATTTATTTTCTTTCTTTTTTTTTTATGGAAATTTTCTATGCATTTTTGAATTTCATAGACATATAGTACAAACTCTGTTTTTGATCATTTAAAATGGACTTTTTGGAAAACTCTTTCCAGGATAATCTTTACAAATCTCCTGTGTTTGGTGGAGATTTATTTATTTTTCCCCCCGCAGGCTCTGGATTGGCCAATTAGATTTTTCGGTTAGTTATATCTCTGCCTGTTGGATGAGCAGGCTTGGACAGCTTTTTGCATTTTCATATGGATGAAGATTTTTTCATTTGGATGGTTTTTAAAAGCACCTGTGTATATGTGTACTGGGCCTAATTGTATGACCCTCTGCTAGCTGTGACGTGAACTGCAATCACCAACCACACCTGCCACTGCTCTCCAGGTGGTATCCAAATGTAAGGAATATAATATAAACCAAAAAGATATAATATTAAAACCATTAACATTAAAATCACCTATATTTTATGTCTCCCTTGGGCAGCTCTGGCCCCTTGGGGCATGACTCTACAAGTCCTGTGAGGGTGTGCTGTGGCGTCTAACACCATTACATTAGCAGCAAATCCTGCTACAGTGCCACATTAATGATGCAGGTCTCCAGCACTTACCTGCTTTTTTAAGGATTTCTTCATCCCCCGAATTAAACTCATCTTCGTCGTCTTCATCATCAACATCACTCCCACCATTGTCCTCTTCGAGGTTCTGTGCCTCACTGTCTATACTTTTATCATCATCATCATCATCTTCATCTTCAGCGTTATCTTCACCATCCTCCTCTTCCTTGGGGACCAACGTATTGCTTTTGTTGTCCCCTTTCTGAGCTTTCTCCTGAACAACAGCAACACAACGGAAAGTAAGTCACGAGACAATCGCACCGTCCGAATGAGGCACAGTCTGAGTCGCAGTCTTACCTCCATTTTGCGTTTCTTACGCACTTTCTCAATTTTCTCATCCAATGTGGTCGGTGCTTTCTAGAATACAAAGAATAAATCAGACGCAACATTAAGCACATCTGATAATGTTAGTCTGAGATTCCCACAGAGCTTGCAGTATGAGAATATGGTTCACTCACTCTCTTTTTAAGTTGGCTCATAACATCTGCCATCGCCCAGTCCTCGCTATACAGTCCATCCCGCTCTCCGAACTCAAAGTTGGAGTTGAAATCACCATTGCTTTTTCCTTTCAGTGCTTTCTTCTCCTTACTCAACACGATAGGCTGCTCCTGTTCATTTAAAGGAGGGGGGGGGGGGGAAATCACCTTGAAAGACTTGCATACTGACACACAAAACAATGATCTTCAAAAGCATCCATTATAATAAAGTTCTGAGCTGATTTTTACCATTACAACTTCCTTCATTAACACAGTCTATGTCTGATATTTGCGTTCTGCTGCACCAATCTAGGGCGGCACGGTGGTGTAGTGGTTAGCACTGTCGCCTTGCACGATTCCTGTCTCTGTGTGCATGGAGTTTGCATGTTCTCCCCGTGCTTGGTGGGTTTCCTCCCACAGTCCAAAGACATGTAGGTTTGGCTTTCCCAAATTGCCCGTAGTGTGTGAATGAGTGTGTGTCTGTGCCCTGCGATGGCTTGGCACCCTGTCCAGGGTGTACCCTGCCATGTGCCCCAAGTCTCCTGGGAAAGGCTCCAGGCCCCCGTAAATCCTGAATACAGGATTAAGCGGTATAGATGATGAGTGAGTGATGATCAATATGATATTGAAGATCACTAATATTGAGAGCGAGAAAAACCAAACAGTGTCTCCTACTGCTCAGTCTAAGAGTGTTGTTTTTCTCTAATATCAAACCCTATTGTAACAGCATTGGGCAACACGGTGGCATAGTTTTTAAGCACTGTGGCCTCGCACCTCCAGGGTCAAGGGTTCAATTATTCAAACACGTGGAGAATAGGTTAACTGACATTAAAAAACTCCCCCTAGTGTGCGCTCTGAGAACGCCTCATATGACCCTATATATAGGATTGTGGGGCTCCTGGAGCCAATCCTTCTCAGAGCACACACAGCGGCACTGTGGTCTCACAGGTCTGTGTGCTTGAGGGGCTTCCTCTGCGTACTCCGGTTTCCTCCCACAGTTCAAAGACATGCAGGTTAGTCAAATTGGCATTTCCAAATGTCCCATAGTGTGCGTATGTGTGTGTTTGTGTGTTTGCCCTGCAAAAGGTGTCAAGGGTGAACACCACCTCGTGGTACCTAAATCTCCAGGGATAGGCTTCAGACGCCATTGTACAGAATAAGTGATATAGAAGATAAATGAATGAATGTAACAGCATTAGCCGTGTTTTCATGCAATTTCAAATGTATTAAACAGAGTTTCGAAGCCGGCAGTTCGTCGCTCTCTCTATATATATTTTTTTTACGGTCACTGCACAGGTCTAAAGAAACATATTACTTTCTTTTCCATACAGGACGTTGACCTGGACTTTGCTATTGGACAGTCGTACATTAGCATCATAGTAAAAGTGGAAATGGGTATTTTATTCATTTAATGACTTAATTCCAATGAAAGCAAAACCTAACAATTTCCACTCAGCTATAGCACAAGCATTACTCTGAGGAGGCAGAATACAGTGACAGAAGTCACACCAGGGCATCTTTAACTGACTGACTTAGAGTTTGCGAGACCCAGATGTTTAAACTCTCACTGTTTAGCAAGGCATGTACAGTTTGAAGGTAAGAAAGACGAGATAACTTCTGAAATACGAATATTTGGTGAAGACTATTCTAACGTGTGTGTGGGGGGGGTTGAGTAAAAATAAGACATGGACTTAAGGTGTGTGTTTGCGCGTGTGTGATGAGTTGGGTTGAGTGAAAATAAGACATGGAGTTTTTGTAAAAGAGAGAATTGAGATGCCTGCTTATTTTTTCGTTAATATAAGTTAATATACCGCCGGTTTTCTTCTCATTTCTTGTAATTTTCAGATGAAATGTGCAATTAATTGCACGAGCCAAACTGGCGAGCAAAGATGACGTCAAACAGCGACAAACAGTAAGAAATGTAGCATTGTTTTCGCACCGCTAGTCGCATCTGCCTTCAGTGCTTTCAGCGCATCAGATCCTTAAACTTACCGCAACTCAGTATAGTGTCTAACGTATCTACGCAGTTACACGTGAGAGAGCCTACATATCTATAAGACCTGTGCATGAAGCTAGCTGGCTAACTCATAACGCAAAACAGGCACAAGAACTGTGATTTAAAAAAAAAAAGTCTAACCCGCTGTGGTGTTTACCCACCTCATCTTCAGAGCCCGACTCCTCGTCTGCTGGGACATCTGTGCCGTCACCAATGGTTCCGATCAGATCAAAATCCGAGAACATGGTTTTACTCAACACTGCAGATCACACTGCCTAGCTATATATTTTTAAACCAAGCACATTAACTAACCACACAGCGACACACCCTGTAACCAGAAAATATTAAAGTCTATGATTTTTCTCTCTGGTGCTATTTCTATAAAATGATTAACACACAATTAATTTAAAGCTACTACTAAATGAGGACTCGACAGTAATCGTCCATGAAGACCCACGTGTTGTAAAAGTCCAAGGAGGTACGTCACTTCCTCTACTGCTTCTGTCTGGAGGTTTTTTCTTTGGAACGACAGCGACACCTAATGGTGAGAATTAAGAATGACAGCGCTGCACAACAACTTTTTAAAGTTTTGCTTCCTGAAAAGTTTTTGCTGACACTTTGTGGGTAACATATATATTTTTGATTTGCTTCATCACGTAGAAAGACAGTTTATTGGCAATAATTTATTTAATTGTATTCATTTTTCTCATATGCTGTGAAAGTTCAACAGAATTAAGTGTTTAGCTCCTGATTTTTACTCAATGTCTGGTGCATCACGTTTCAGTAGTCAACATGCATTGCCCGATTCCTGTTGCCCTGATGTTGCCATTTTTCCATTGTAGCAATGTCCTGATGAAAGGACACCACCATGTTCATCACTGATGGCACCAAGAATTGAGAGGAAGAGTTCGAAGTGTGAGTGGAAAAAAATTAATCTAGTATGGTATGCTTTACAAAGATTGTCTACCAACTCAATGTAGTTTGGAGCTCTGTGATGGCCAAGGAAGCGGTCTACATTCTGTTCTGGCCCAACCATCAGATCTTCGAACTGATTGCCTTCCATTTTCATTTTCTCCCCAGAGCATCTTAAAACAATTTTTTTTTTAAATAAACTTTGGTACGACTGGTGCTCAGTCAACATATTTGTAGATATAATGTAGTTGGACAGCCTCTTTCCATCAGTACACACTGTGACAAACCCAACTGCACACTGTCCATGATTTTTCTTGGTCCAACACAACCACTTCAACACAGGAATGGCTAGTAAAATGAAAGGAAGGAAAGAGGGTTTTCCAGGAACAGGGATCATAACCAGTTAAATCCATTAAACTGAACAGGACCAAAACTGACCAGGTGTTATTTGGGTGGTGTAATTTCACAGCAAGAGCCTTAATCATGCCTAATGAAAACACCAACCCTGATCATAGCTAATATTTGAGAATATATTGCAGTCAAATGGAACAAGCATCAGCAGGATGTGACAATTTGAGAAAACACACAAAATTTTAAATGAACCCCAAGCAAAATTTGCAGTCTCTAACAAATGCTGAACATATGCCATATAATAATGTAGTGGATGTAAAGTAATTTCAGCCTTATGTCTCAAATTAAGCTGACGCTCTTGGCGATAACTAGCACTGGTAAAGTAAATCAGTGGTTTCCATTACAAACCTAAACATTGCTTTTATGAAGCTTAAAAAAGTTGAAAGGAAAAGCCCTTAAAGCATAACCACACAAAAGAACAAAGTCGTTTAAAACAAGACTTTATTTTAAAACAAAGGAAAATACAAAAGACAAAACCATTTGAAACTATACAAGAGCCCGGAGCTGATAACAGAAAAGGTTCATAACACATTCTCTTTCGATTTGGCGGGTCAAGGTCTTGGGGGACGCATGCCTGGTGGAGGCGGTCCTGATGGACAAAAGAAAAATAAGACATTGTGTTAGACTTTGGTTATAAAACAAAGTATAAGAATGTATAAAATAGTATGAATTTAATTATTCCACAGTCTTATAAAGCAATGTGTGTATTTTTAGGGACTGTTATCTAATTTTTTCTTAAAATAAGTTGTTTGAGATCATGTGACAGTAGCATACTGGTTTTAAATCTTTATGACCCAGAGCACAGTTTATGGAAATTATTGGGGTATGGTGATCCTACAGCATTCACAAGGAGGAATCCCAGTCACTCAGGATGGCTGACATTCTCACCATCATTAGTGTCCACAATAGTACAAGTATAGCAGAGCACCAAATCAGAAATTGCCTAGCATTACCAGTGATTTCCTCTTATGCCACGCTTGGATTTAAAAGTAAAATTAATTCAAGTGCTCATCCATCTTGTAAACCACATATGCCTAATCAAACAATTTGACAATGAGAAAATTTAAGAAAACTTCATAAAAACAAGGTAATGGCTCACAAGAATACATCAGACATTCTGGACTTCTGTAGTCACCCGGCACAATGAGTTTTCCATAATTCCATCTGGTAAATTTATTCTGTCAATGTCTGTCAATTTTCATTTTTTCCCTTACTTAATAATAGACTTAGTATTCACACTACATTTCTATTCGTACTGTATTGTGGCAATTTCTTGGTTCTATGTTGATCATATTTGCTTAAAAAGTTCAACTGTTGCTTGTGTCATGCCTGTAGTACATTATAAGCCTTACATACTGAAACAATCCTCACCTCTCATTCCTGGTGGTGGCGGTCTCATGCCTGGAGGGGGAATGCCCATAGGAGCACCACGGCCAGGTGGCATGCCCATCGGTGGACCCATAGGTGGCCTCATGCCTGGAGGAGGACCCATCATGCCTGAGGAGAGTGCAAGACACCACATTCAGTTTAACATTCAAGTTAAATGAGCTGAGGCCCACACTGCATTTGAGTGTGATTCTGAGCTCAGAGTAATCCTGCTGTCTCATCATCAGTCTCAGTTTGCACAAGTGTTCATCATGGCTACAGAATCACAGGCTTCACTGCCACTATACTCTGCAAACTGACAGGGGTGTTGGTATGTTGTATGATGTTCCCCTTCAAACTGATCTGAGTGCAGTTTTATGGCAGAGCAAACACGTTTTGGTGGGGTAGGTTACCTGGAGGTGGTGCACCTCTACCCATGGGAGGAGGAGGAGGGCCACCGCGGCCTGGTGGATACTGTGTGGGTGCGCCAGCAATGCTAGCACCAGCCGCTGCTGCTGCCACTGTGCCTCTGCCCTGAGGAGTCATCACCTGGATGAAGAGGCAAGCAAACAATCATAAGCAAAATGCTGCATAAAAACAAGCAATATAATTAATAATAAAAACAAACAGAAAACATGCCTCCTACACACATGCACTACCTCGCCTAGAAGAGGACTCGAATAGCCAGGTGTGGTGTAGAAGCTGCAAATCCAATTAGAATCACACAAAGCAAAGGAAACTATAATGACTCACCTGTTGCGATGGGCCTCCAACTCCTCTCACAGGTCCAGCAAGCCCAGCAGGAGCCTGGGCCATAGGAGCTCCAGCTGGTACACCTCTACCCGCTGCTCTGCCCACACCTGGGCCTCCTGCCACCCCAGCCAGGGGCACTCTGGCAATGCCAGTCTACAGCAGAAGACCGATTAGACATACAAATCTGAAATGCATACAATATTTACAAATAAATAAAAAGGAGGTTAACTTGCATCTTTGGGAGGTGGCCCTTCAACAGTCATGGAGACCAGATTCTCTCCTCTGAGCAACACCAAACCCAACACACGCTTCTCTTCCCTCTCTGGCTGCTTGGAATTTTTGGGTCTATGAAACATAATCGGAAAAAGTGACATTTAAAGCCTTTAGACACATTTCACACAGTATGTCAACCAACTATATATAAAAAAAAAAAAAAAAAAACAGAAAAGCTTAAAAAGAATGCCATACACTGGACAAGGTATTGTTTAAGATGACAACTGTGGTGAGAACAGACCAAATACACCATGATGTCAATAACCCAGCTCTTGAATCTGCAAAAACATAACCTAGCATACACAGGCATCAATTAGAGGTGCTCCAATGAGAGTTTTGGTAACCAATCCCGGATTGGTAACCAAAACCAACCCCTCCCCCCTAAAACCGACCACTACATTTTAAAGGTAAAATTTTTATTTTACTTTTACGGCATTTAGCAGACGCCCTTAACCAGAGTGACTTACATTTCTCATTATACATTTGGGCAGATGAGGGTTGAGGCCCCCCAACAGTGGCAACTTGGTGTTGGTGCGGTTTGAACCAGACACCGCCTAAACCAGTGTACCAGTGATCTACCCCTGACCCCTATTTATTATGTCAAAACATAAATAGGTCAGGATAGTGCAATAGAGAGTTATGAATCCTTTTTCTGGCATCCAGTGCCCGAGTACACCACTCTCATGCTACCACTTGTTACTGTTTATTTTGTTGGCGCAAGAGGAAATTGTCCGCTCCTAGTTAAATCGATCGCAGGTTTTTAAAAAAAGGGTGCTGCCATCAATACAATTGGGCAGCCCATCCAAGTATACGTGTTGCAACACAGTTGCAGTGCAACATATTCCATTCTGTTATTATTTTATGTACATGATAAAGACTCAGGAACCGATAGAATAGACTATGCTTGACTGAAGGACAAAAATGTGTAATTCCTTAATTACCATCAAGAGGTCCTCACACAACAAAACGCTTACCCTAAATGCAACTGTCAAATGTCGTTTTTCTACATGGAACAAGGCTGCGTCAGTGAATAACAAATGAAAACTCTGCAAACATAGACTTCAGTCACTTGCAAGGCAATCATAGCTAATCATTAGTAAGCAGCAAGGGCAGGGATTTCTTCATTAACATCAGAA
This sequence comes from Clarias macrocephalus, assembly GCA_011419295.1. Classification (NCBI taxonomy): domain Eukaryota; kingdom Metazoa; phylum Chordata; class Actinopteri; order Siluriformes; family Clariidae; genus Clarias; species Clarias macrocephalus. The sequence goes on along the minus strand of JAAGKR010007710.1, from coordinate 24,243 downwards.
TTTCTACATTTTTAAAGAGAATCTATTCCTTACATCATCCGGAATCCAGGCTGAATAGTCGCTCACCATCAGCCCGCATGCACAGGGCAGCAAGGTAAACCTGGGCTACTTCAGGTAGAGCTGGGAACTGCTCTCTCTCTCCTCACTCATGTTATTATGTTTAATTTTTACTTTCTGCCCAGCAAGGCGGCTTCTGCTATAGGTGGTAATGCGAGCTTAGGAATAAAGATAGAATTTAAGCTGCCTTTGCAGATAACTATTTATACTTGAATTATCCGTGAACATTGGCAGACATTCCCCAATGTGATTTTGCTTTAGAGAAAACTTTGCATAGTGCAAATCTGCTTTTTTGGCTAACGTTATGCCAGTGAAGGGAATGCAGAAATGGAGATGAACTAATATTCCTGTAGAGAGAGCACAATTTTGTACTATTACTTTTGCGTCTTACTTGATCTTTCTGAACTCGTCGCAGTCACACAGGATGAGGTTCATGTGCTTATCGAACGCTTTAAACGTCCCTATGAAGATCCGACCGTCCTGCAGTATACAGCGCATCCTGTAGTCGATGTGCTGAAGCATCTTACTGCTCTTTCCGACCGTCTGGAAAACACACACAAAAACAAACATTGTTTCATTGTTTTCAATTAAAATCATTTATCAGGTCAGCATTATCACTGTAAACTCAACATGCTTTTGTGGTATACACGCGTAATGCCGCTAACTTAAAAACTCCTGTTTTTACATAATATGCAAGTGTCCTAAACAAAGCCCTTTGCTTCCTTGCTAGCCAATGCAGTTGCACACAGGAACTGCCTTGCTAGATTTCCTTTTAAAGTTTAACTGACGCCATTTATAGAACGATTTTCCGTGAAACAAGCAAAACAGGATCGTTTCTACACTAAACGGCTAATCAGCTAGCAAAGATGGCACCCTCTGTACCCGCGTCTCTGTGCTAGCTTCCCATTCATTGTGCAATGGTGTATTTTACTCACCTTTTAAATGCAATATATTTTAAATACGCATACATGTTTGTACTTTCTTTAATATTTACTATTAATTCAGCTTAGACATCATACAAGTGTCTATTAATTCCGCATAGTTAGCCGCTCTATGAGAACAGAACGTAAGGCAAACGTAGCCGCCAGACCATAATAAAAGTTTGTTGCTAATTATATGTCGTTCTTACATAAAATACATAAAAAGAACGTAAGTTGACAAAGGAAACGACCAGATGAAATAAGTCTTACCATGGTTGCTGTTGAGATGGCTCCGATGCAATTCGGATTCTGCCAAACAACTTTCAAAAATTGACCCGCGAAGCCAAAAGGTTGGCGCCGCTGAGTGCTTTCTTTATTGGAGGCTGAACGGAAACGGGTCCGTCCCGCAAAGTGCTCCCCCGGAAACACGCAACGCTCACGACTCGTTCCTGACAACAAACTCAGTTCACACGAAACCTTTTGAACTTATTAAACCTATACATTTTTATACTCTTCGGCAGCACCTTTACCCCCCCCTTTCTTTTAAAGTTATTTATTTGTCTGTTTTTTTTGTTTACTCTGTCTTCTGTTATTATTTATTTGCATATTTTTGTTAAGTTTGCTTATAGTGTATATCTTCTATTTAACTATGGATAGTGATTTGTCTAATTTTATTTAGTTTAATCCAACCTGAATCTTGAACCTTTATACTTTTAATATTGTAATTGCAATTTATTGTGTGTGGGGGGGGACCCTTAGGTCACAATGATATAGTGACATTCACATCTATCACCATGTAATATATCTAACACACTGATAGTATCGGCTATTATATCAGTTTAAATCTATTTAAAAAAAACGTGGTGTGACACCTGGGTAGCATGACAGATGAAATGAGTAAAATGGATTTTAAATTAAGCAGCAGTTATTTTTATGATCTATAGTAAATATCTATGAAAGAGGCTGAGAAATGTGGTCATGGTGTCCTGCTTTGTTTTGGGGGGTCAAATACAATATTTGAGTGTTGAGTGTTAATAGTAAGCAACACTTATTATACTAATTATTATATACTGCCTGGTCAAAAAGTTGCCATTTCAGAAGTGTAAAATTATTCGGCTGCATTAAGCAAAGAAAACAACTAAGGAGATGTGTAGTTACTGGGAATCTTGTGTGACTTTTTTTTTTTTTGTATGTAAATTAAGCAGCTCATGTGTGTAAATGTTTCCTTATCAGTGAAGGCTATATAGAGGAAATAGTGTAATTATTTTAGTGTAAAATAAGTATACACAGAAAGTAAGAGGAAAATCATCCACGCACTTGAGTCAATAAATGCAAGTGTTGTTACTTGTTTTTTTTTTATACTCATTTAATAGTAATGCTGATTCGATCATCACACAGCTGCTGTTTTTAAATCCAGCCCATTCCTGCAACCTCTTCACAGACTTGTGTGCTGTACAACAGTATGTGACCCAGGCTGAACATGCCTCAGACATTAATGTGTTTATGTTCATGAAGACAAATTACTTTTCCTTCTGTAGTTCAGAGCCACTTCAAAGCTCCAATTCTTCAAGACTTCAGTTGCTTGTGAATCGTGACAAGGGCTTGGAGGCACAAAGCCAGAATCCTGAGCTCCCATCTGTTTTCTGCATCCCTCGCTCTCTCTCTCTCTTCAACCTTCTCGCACACAATCCAGCTAGCGTGTAGTAGTGCTGTACCAGACCCTCATAAAAACACATTATTAAGGTCAACAGCTTATGGAATTATTTTAGAAAAAAAAGTGCAAATTACATACATACGCACAAAAAAATTGAGCACAATCTTATTAGCCATAATAACATTTGGCTACCAATTTGTATGTAATGAATTACATTTAAATCACATCTCCTAATAGTCAAATACCCTTGTACAGGTCACTGTAATAACAGATTAAATTACTGAACATTTGTTTATACTCTTCGGCAGCACCTACAGCCTAAAAGTACACACACTAACAAACTCATACTGATTTGTACTTAATAATAGAATTGACTCATGAGCAAGACAAGTTAAGCATTATATATATATTTATTTCTTCAGTTCAGAATATTTTGACAATCAACCAACTGTACACATCCACATAAGAAAAATAAAATTCGTTCAAAATAACATTAAACCCCACTTATTAAAAGATAAGCTAAATGTTACAAGATTTACAATGTCATTGTTAGATAATAAAATAAAGAGATGAAACAGTCTGAAACTTCTTGCTTTCCAACAAACAGTTTTTAAGACATGATAACTTTAACCGTGGCCTGATATTTGCAGATAATAAAGCTCTACCTGCTCTGAGATGATTTTGACAAACCATCTCAGAGCAGTTAGAACTTCATATCATGCCACAGGAGGTGATCTTAATATTGATATGTGAATTCTTTAAATCAATATCAACTAGGGGTGAATAGTACATTATTAAGTCAGTTGTGCATTGTGCCTTCTGTAAATTTGAACCATACTTTCAAAACAATAGTAAAAAGACTCCTGAACATTGTAGTTCTTTTAAAAATAAGAACTACTACTTTTACACAAAAAATCGTTGATTTCACAGCATTTCATCCATTTAAAGTTCAGCATAGCAATCCATCTCAGTGTACACCATAACATGATATCGTAATTTTGCATAATTTTGATGTCAGGCCAGTTAATCCGGTAATTAGCCAAGAAACCACAGATTGGTCATCCGTTTACTTATTCTCAAACAGACACATCACTCAAACTGCAGTGCATTTTTCTGATTTATTGATGTGCTGATACAATGAAATAATGTTAACAAGTCTGACCTATTCAGGCATAGCCATTAGTTTTATGAACAAAACGAATTAAGAAAATAAGTACTACGACACTGACGTAAATGACACAGACTCACAGTTTAGAGGGAGTGGGGGTGTTGTATAGCCTATTAAAGAGGTTTCAGGCTATCTCATTACCTCTATAAGGGTTTAAAGCTAGTGCTATACTAACCTTATTAAGAAATGTAATGATTTATGTTTCTTGAACACAGACGTGATCAGACTAGAATTTGCTTTTTGAATTGTATATTAACATAGTATTTATACACAGCATCGCATTTCTTCAAATGATTCTAGTTCCTAAAGCAAACACCAAATCGCTGATTTATGTAAAAGGAAAACATTATGAATGCAAATGAAGCACCTTTGAGCAGTAGAAGACCTGAAATGCCCAAGCAAATGATTATTGGTGATTTTATTATTTGACGTTTACATTAAAGCCTGGTAGGGTGTTTAAAGGGATAGCGCTTTTCAGGACAGTTCTGCCTAAATCTTAATGTGCTGAGAAAATGCTCAGAAAGTGACAAGTGCATGGTCAGACGTGCATCTAATGAAAAATGGCTCAATTCCGAATTTCAGGGGTTGATGATGCAGGTGGTGGTGGTGGTGAGGGGGGGGATGAACCCTATCAGAATGGATTAAAAAAAAATTTATTACTTTTATTTCCTGGACTGAAGTATAATTGCATTAGCCACAACTAAACCAAAAATTTACCCAAATGACATGTAGGTCCTAGTATTAATAAAGGAATCCATCTTCTGCCTTGCTCATTTTTTAAAAAGTTTTCAGAAAATAGGGGACTTGTATATCATTTCAAACATAACAACTTGGATATTCATACCCAACTCATCTCATATTTTCTTGTAATTTGGTTCACTAAAAGCAGATGGCTTAACTTGCACTAAAAGCATGCAGCCATTTCTAAAATAGGAAATCTTGTTCCAGTCATGTGGAGATTAAAACTTGATGCGAATTCTCTCTAGGATTTTAAAACTACTAACCAATATGCTTGGATTGTATGCCATTTACATACTTATGCTTATATGCATATCACCTTTTCAGGCAATTTCCTTAGCTGATATCTCAAAGTGCGTTATCAGTATGATAACCTTCTCATCAGAATTCTAAAATTCAGCAGACTCATTCAGCTACATAAATAATTAATGGCCCACAAAATGTTATGAATAAAAAATAAAACTGAATATTTATGAACACAGTCGAGCTATTACATTTGCTGTATATTACTTGTATGTACTTACATTTAAGTAAGTACCCAACTGTAAATGGGACATGTGTAAGGTTAAAACAAAAACAGTCCTGTAAAATACTAATAAAGAATCCAACCAACCAGAGTGCATAGCCTGGACAGGGTCTGTGTGTATGCCTTAAGTGAGGATGCGTTTATTTAAGCCCAGGGATTTTGGTGCATAGATGACTAACAAAGGCAGCATTACCACGAGGGAGTGAAATGTCAAACAATGCATCTGAAATCAGGGTTGGAATGTGAGCCTAAGTGATGTGATGAAGAAATTGAGTTTTCAAGAATCTTTCTTTCCTCACATCAACTTTCTCTTTCATTCATTTCAGCAGCATTCTCTCAGGAAAGTCTGAATGGTAAACTGCTGCCATGGAGACGTGCAAAGGACATGCAGGAGTGCAGATGTACGCATCACTCTTGGCCAAAGCCTTCTGTCTCTTCGATGGCAAACATCAACTTTTCTTTGAGCTGCTCGTAGCTCTTATAGGGAGGAAGATCCAAGCGGTTGAAACTGTTGCGGTAAAAACAAACAACAAAAAAAAAATACTGTTAAATATTACTTTTACATTTAGCTCATTTAGCTGATACTTTAACCCAATGGGACTTGGGCAGTTGAGACAGGATACAACAGAGAGCGAAATATCTCACTACCAAGTTCAGTAAACTCACCATGTGTGGCTCCTTGGAAGCCAGTTCTCTTTTCCCACTTTCTCAATGCAGAATTTTTGTGGCCCATTGCTTCCTATAGGTAAAAAAACAAAAAACAAACAGTATTATTCACATTCCAGGAAACCTTAATGGTGATTTGTTATATTAGACCAGTTACTACTACTTAATAGACATGATGCATGTAGGAGCAGCTCATTACACACTTACCCATGAGGTCGGCAAACCCCCCAACAGGAAGCCTGCAAGTCCCGGTCACAAACTGCAGCAAACGCATCCTCTTCTCATTGTCCATTTCTTTTATAAGCTAAAAATGGAAAGTGAAGCACTGAAACTACAGACTGTTTTCTATCAAGCAGCAAACTCGTCTCTCAAAGTGCTTTATCAGTGTGTGTGGACAAGAAGCCAGACTAACCTGCCAGAACCAGATAATCTGCTTGCTGCTGCGAGCATAATGTCTGTAGATTGTGTTCCTCTGCCAGTCTGAAAGATCAATTTCCTGCATTCCACACAGCATCACCTAAGGACACATTGATTTGTACTATGATATGTGGTTTTATGATAAGCATTACTACAGTGAGTGGAGTTAGATGAGAAATAATAATTAAACTATGCATGTAATGGTCTCTACCTCCAGCTCTTTGGCATCAAAGTACTGCAGGTATTGCTGAGGCAAGACTTCATTAAAACCTTCAAAGAAAGCTTGAGTCTGTTCCTCAACCCCCCTGGATAATCTCCACTCTGCCACCAGTCTGAGGAAATAAATAAATAAATAAATAAATAAATAAATAAATAAGAATTCTGTATTCTCAGGTACAAGAGAAACTCTGAGTGATACAACTACTGTATGCTTATGATATTTGAATGGGAATAAATACTTATAACATCCATACAACACCTCAAAACCACACTTTCTGTGCCATAAATTAGTCTCATCCTGAGTTAGAAGAGAAATGCTCAGTTCTGCTACTTTCCTTGCAAGGCACCTCACAAAGTGTATTGATTTTGAAGTCAGAAAGATCAATTTGCCTTACAGGCAGCAGAGGGCTCTTAAAATTAGACTGTTCCTGAACTCCCATCAGATCCCCTGCCCATGTTTTATGGAGTCTGATATATTTTGAACACTTTTCTGGCCATAGCCTCCACATGTTCTGTATTGGTCTCCAGCAAGAGACATTTTCAATTAAGATACTGAGTTTCATGAGTTTATAATCAAGCATTTAGGGGCAACATATTCTTACATGTTTGAAAAAAAAAAAAGGTGTGTGTTGGCCAATTCGCCTTTTGCTTTAAAAGGAGACAGCCCATGTTTACTGTCAAAATGTACCAGACTCTCTAAAGCAGTTAGATGTCTGGCTTGCAAGTCTATTCAGGAGTACTACAATAAGACTTTCAATGCTAATACCTGATATACTCCTCCTTATTTTCCTCAGTTACAAGAATATTTCCTCCGTCTGGCTTCAGTTCATGAGTAGTGATCTCGCCCAAGATCTCCTTATCCACTGAGAAATACATCTCCAGCCCACACTCCTCCAAATTATTCTCCCTGTGTAAATGGCATTGCAAATATTATTCAATAAAATGATTTTAAAAACTCAGTGTCATAAAACAATTTCATCATATTTCTATAACAAAAATGATGGAGATCTCCAACCAGATCGCTCAAATGAGTAAATACCTTTGTTATGGAAAGCACTCAAAGAAGGTATCACTTTTCTCAACCACTTACTATATATACTATATAACCTTGTCCTAAACATCACAAATCCTTACTTTTTCTTTTTTATTTTGCTCATCACATGACAGTCTTTAACAGATACTGCTCTGATGTGAGTAATATAAGTACTGAAAGCTTCACTAACTTGATCCAGATCAGAGAGTTATAAAACTCAGGGTCAATAGATTCCAGGTCTTTCAGAGCCAGAGGCTTGTTCAAGATCCGCTTATAGAAGGGCAGAGAGAAGCCGGTGTCTATGAATTTCCCATGAAACAGAGCCTGAGGCAAAACAGATGATTTACAGACGATTAAACAAAGTTAGTCATTTTAGCAAAAAGACCCATGTTTTACACTTCCAATCTAACATGCCTTATACACTTAAATCAATTGGATGAACTGAGACAAAATTAGTTCTTAATGCTAACTAGCAGTCTTTGGTTATGTCTTAGTTTAGCATTTATACAACAAATTAAAAATGTGTGTGTACCATGGCAATAAATCTCCCGATAAACTTGAAATATTTGAGGTGGTCTGGGTTAATGGACGAGGCAGGGTTGATCTGCAGACAGTAGTTGTCTTTGCCCGCATATTCAAAAAGACAGTACATGGGGTTCAAAACTTCATGAGACAACAGGAAAAACCATTCCCTGTAACAGACACACAGACACAATAGTTCTTACTACAGCTGGAAAATATTAAATATCACAACAACAAAAAAAAACATCTCAAGGTTACAAAATATTATGTATCTGAGTAATAAACAGACCGTGCTACTCCTCCATAGTCCAGTCCCTCCTCCCCTGGAAAGATGATCCACAGTCTTCGCCTTAGATCATGTGGGTGAATGCTCATGATCTGTGAAATAAATGTTTGGACTCTGAACTATTCATCTTAAGCATCAGCTGTAAATAACACATTCTTAAGCAACTGATTAACCAGGTGAACTGTGTAAAGGTGTCCGTACAGACCTGCTGAAAGGAATCCTCAAACAGTGTCTTGCGACTGACGTGGATTTTGATGTGCTGAGGCCTTGCCAGTTGCTAAAGTAGGCAAAAAAAAAAAAAAAAAAAGAATTGTTTGTTATAAGGAATAAATCTGTTCTTGTATATGCCATGTACAAATTGCTTGTATGAAATTAATTTACTAACATATTACAGATTCTGAACATACCTGACACCAGAAGCGGAAATAATGCACTTTAGCTTTAAAGTCACGCACATAGGTTATCTGAGGGCCATTCTCACTGCGGTAACATAGAGACACGGTTAAAACTGACAAGGTGCGTAGACCAATATGCTCCAGTAAACAGATATGGCCTTAAGAAACATCTATTAGCGTGATGATAGAAAGATTTAGCCAGGTTTATAATTAAGCTCTTAATTTAAGCTGCACAAATGAAAAAAAGACTAGTAAAGGGCTCACAGTGAGGATTTGCCAGTGCGAGGGTCGATGTAGGTGGTCGTTCTCCTGTTGTGGTCAACAAAATATGGAATCCCATCCACTGTGAACCGCATCTCCCAGCCTTCTGGCAGGGGCTTTTCGTTCAACAACCTGAACCACATATCCACAAGTTTGACATATGTACATACAATTTATACCAATAATTAGAGTAAAGTTGATGTCTTTGTCACAATCTACTGAAATGTTTTTTTAAATCTCAAAAACTGAGAACAGTAACATAAAGTATAGTTGCAAGCAATGATGAATGGACCCAAACACTTTTAAAACAGCATTATCAGAGTGATGGGGACGATGTCCTAGTCATTTGTATTTATTGTGCGAATGTCATAGGACTTGGGCCCTAATTAAAGCTATTAGTTGATTTAATGATGATTATTTCCCTACCCCTGAGTACGAGGATCTTCCCACTGTGTTGAACGTGTAGGATGATGAACAAAGTACATTCTTCCGTTTGTGTCAGTTCGCTTCTCTGTAAGCATAAAAGGAAGGTATTCAAGCTCAAGCTAAAACACTAAAACATTCATTCTTCATTTCATTCTTCATACAATTATCATGGTTGAGATGTCAGATTGAAGGAAAGGGTAAGTGAATGAGTTGAGGATGTGTTAGTGATTGTCTCACCCCATCCCTGTGGTAAAGGGCCCAGTGGATCAAACTCTTTATTAGGAGCTGGCCCTAGCTGATCCTGTAGCTAAACAGAGAAAAAAAGAAGACAAAAAGCAGGAAGAAACAAAAATTACTTAATAGTTTAACTAGGCAGGTAACAAAATACTTTTAGCTGGAGCAATTAAGAGACATAGAAATTAGCAAATGTGTGTGTTCATACCCCAAAGATGAATCTCTGGTTAAACTGATGCATGGCTCCCTGTAACTGGCTCTGCTGGTTCTGCCACTCCTCATAATTCCTCACAGATTCTGCGGTGGGCCGCTGCCACGTGGTGCTCCGGCTAATGTGATCCACATAATAGACTCTTCCCATTGGGTCCACACGACGCTCCCAGCTAACCAAAACCAACACCTTTCATTTAATAACCTTTCATTTAGTGCAGTAAAAATATATCTGTTAAATATTATTTTAGTGCAGATTGTTCTTGGTTTTATTCTTTTAACTAAGCTCTGCGGCCATCATTGATCATTTAAGGACAAAAAAAAAAAAAACTCAAAATATCAATGCATTAAAAAAATTTAAAAAACATTACCCAGGAGGCAAAGGTTCAGGTCTCTCCCAGGTGGTCTTTTTCTCAATGTGATCCACATAGTAGATACGACCGTTCTGATCCACCCTCTGCTCCCAGCTACAATATCCAAAACACACACAAGGATACCAACTCAAATACATAAACTGTTCACTGTTCAGAGATTTTCTTTTCTTAGAGCTTAACACTTAAGTGTGACTCCTTCATTAATATCTCTGAACCTGATGATGAAAGATGTTTCCATACAGAGAGAAAAACGCACCCAGGAGGAAGTGGGCCGTTGTTGATGGGGGACACTCGGCGAGGAGTGGGGCTCACTCTAAGGGCTGACGACCCCGACCCCGAGTTTGATCCCTGGCCTGCTGCCTCTCCGTTCACACATAAGCGTGGTGATGAGTCTGGACTGGGACCACCACTGCCATGGGTGGGAGTAGAGCCAGTAGAAGAGGCTGAACAGATTGACAGTTGAATAATTATACCAAAAAGAATTATAATGAATAAATATAAAAATCAATTATTTATTTAATTCATAAATAATACTCCTTCTATTGTATAGAAAATATTGTAGAATATAAAATGTTTTATTGTCATTGAAACATGTAGATTGTCCAACAAAATTAGGTGCTTTACACACATTACACAATATACACAAATTGAACGTTACACAAGTTGCCCAAGATACAATTATTCATATAGCACAAAAATTTACGTGTATTGCACAAGATTTACACATATTGCAAAAATAATTGTACCGAGTTTGTAAGTGAGGACCGGATGGTCCAATGTGGTGACCCCTTGCTGGGAGCAGCCGAAAGACCAAGAACAAATTGTAGATTACACTGAGCATTTAATGCTTATAACGCTTTAGGGTAAAAACTTTCAGGTTCGATCATTTAAGTACACTTCTGAAAGAGCCAAATAAAGGGAGAGAGATACCTATGGAGTGTGGTCTCTGAGGAGAGGGAGGAGGTGGTCTCTGGGGTCTGGGGGGCCTTGGGGGTCTGAGTGCACCTGTAGAAGTTATGGGGGACCCTTTACTTCCCACAGCATGACCATTGGGCAGAGAAGAATCATCAGCAATGTCACTGGAGGGTGAAGAATCTCGGCTTGCTCTGAGACACAGAAAACAAACTTGCTAGGTATTTTTTGTACAGGATGAAAATATTGTCTTAAAATGACATTGTTTTCAGGAAAGCGGCAAAATGTTACTTAAATAGGAATTAAATAAGACATGTCTCCCGATTGTTGGATTTCAATGCCATAAACCAGAAAAGACAGAAATTTATTCAGGCTACATAAACATTAACATATGGTTATTGAAGAACAAGATGATGAAAGAGAAAGGTGCTTTACCTTCCAGGTGCCTCTTGGTGGGACTCCCTATTTGGTAGACCATCTGAGGAAAAAAAGAAGCATAGTTAATTAATAAAGAAGCTACAAAGAGCATTAAAAAAGTATTTCCGTCATTTATTATTATTATTTTTACATGCAATGCATCATACTAGTATGTTTGTTAGTGAAAATATGCAAAAACCTATTTCATGCCTTCTTGTCTTAAATAGGAATGCAAGGTGAAATTGCAGGGGTTTGTTTTTTGACACTGGATCACATTATATATCTAAGAGCAGTTTTTAAGCAAGCCCTTACTGATTGCTTATAGTAAAGGTTTCGCTTTACAGTAAGGCACATTATATAAATGCTATAAAGACTTGTTTGTTGCATTTCACATCATCACAGGTGCAACTGCATTTTACTCTGGCACTGAGTCTTCTGCTCAGCTCAGCATAAAGGTTAAACCTGTACAGAGCTGATCTTATGTTATGAACAAAGATGTCTTACTGTGCTTCTGTTCCTCAGAAGCAAATGTTTCAGGATCCACCTGCATTCCATCCAAACACACAGATAGATCTCCAACCACGTCACTGCTATCTACAGCTGTACTCAGAGGCAGAGTCCGTATCACCTCGTGAACTACAGAAAGGAAAGAGCACCGTTAGACCCAAGTAAAAATGTGGTAATAAAAGCTAATAATAATCAAATAACATTGTTTTTCTATTTGTAGAGTGATTTAACGATACACACTGTCACTAAGGAGCATTACAGAAATCCGCCTGTAGGTTTAAATGCCCCCTGAGAAAGCCAGAGGGGTTAGATACTATAAAATCACTCAATACTTGAAGGAAGGAAATGTTTAGAATGTCCATGTGTGAATATTAAACCTAAGCAAAATGTTTCCATGCCAACAAACATCAATAACAAAAAGATTCTACAACAAAAAAAAAATCCATCATGACATACTTTAGACTAAAACGTCTAAAGCTGTTTGCTATGTTGTATAGTTAACAAATTCACCTACAACACAACCACAGGCCCATACACTGCATAGGATGTGTTCTGTTTCTTCCCCCCCAGATACCACACTAATAAAACACTTGCTATCTAAAAAGGATGCTCAGGATAAATAATTTATTCATCACCACCAGCAGAAGTTACTGATCTACCTTTTGCTATCTGAGGAAATATTTCATGCTTGTGCATCACATTTACATACCAAAAGCTTGTGAAGTTTCTATACAAATCTTTAGATTAATTAGCGCATGATTTCTCATCTTCCTCAACAGTAAAGCATGAATTAAATTACATACACACAGTGTGTAGCCAATTCACAGGATGCTGGGCATAAACTTCAAATGTGAGACAACAGGACTTACTCTTCATGTCGTTCGATTTAAGGGTCTCACTGACTTCTAAAGTCGCCATTCCCAACAAAATGTCTGCTTTGAGGGTCTGATGACTCCAGACACGGAAAATTAGCTTGCTGAAGGGGGTAACAATTCTACAGGAAATTAAAAAAGAAGCACAAAATAAGCCAAAGGGGAAAAAACACAATAAAGTAAGCGCAATGTGGGATGCCATCGTGTTAAACTTACACTGTAAGGGGCTGTTTCCATTTAGGGCTGTGTGTGTTGGTGCACTTCTCGGTTTTTTTGGACTGACCGTCTACGGCCACCTCCACGTATGGACTAGGCCCAAACCAGTTCTTCTTATTCTCTTTCAGCTTAGCTGACAAAACTAATGACCAAGTGACAAAACAATACATAAAGCGATTATATGAAAAAAAAGAATCTTAAACAGAAACTGAGTAGACAAATAGTTAATAGCTATACAGAGCTGAGTCAAAAATTATCTGCATTCCAGTTATATTAAAACTTCTGTTGACCACACAGTCATATCAGCACTTTCCATTCAAGGCTACTGTCTCCCCAGTCACTGCTGTGCACATGTGAATGTGTTACATCAGTTCATTTGTAACTGCAATGCAAGCAACAATGGATACCCCACTTGTAATTTGAACAAAAGAAGATCAGCGTGCAGAGATTTGTTTTTTAAGATATGAGCGTATACCTGGTGCCTTAAACTTAAAGAGCATAAACAGAAGTGTTTGGATATCTGCAAACAAATTTTGGACAGATATTAGAAGATTATCAGAAAAAATGTTCAACAATCAACAGGGCTCGTTAGATTGAGATGCTTTTTGAAGAGCTGAAGCCTAAACTTTGGATTAAACACCAAGGACATCTGCCCACATCTGATTAAACACACTTCTGCCCACAGCCGACACTTAAAACCTTAAAAAGATGTTAAAGCGTCTTCCCTATAGTCGGGATCTTGCTCCATCGAACTTTTCACCCATTTAGGCCCCTAAAAGCAGAAGTATGAGGGTGAAGATTCACTTCTAAAGAAGAAGTGAAGACAGTGGTGCATTCGTGGCTCGCAGCTCAGACTAAAACATTTTTCAATGAGGGAATGCGAAAGCTTGTTGAAAGATCGAGAGAGTATACTGGAAAGCAACGAGATTATGTCAAAAAATTATGTATTTTATAAAAGTTAAATTCTACAGCATTCTAGAGAGTGTGGATAATTTTGACCCTTGTTCGTATCATATAATTGGTTTTATCAAAACACAGTTGGTTAAATGTGGTACATGCATGTTTTAAGAAATACTCACCTATTATCTGTAATTGGGCCTTCATTTTGTAGCCATTAACAGAAGCTGCCGTGGGTTTAGACGCATCTGTGGTGGGGGACAAAAAATAAGCAAAATTAAAACTGGCATGCACTGAAATTCGAAAAAAAAAATTGTCTACATATTTACAGGACAATGTGGATGGAAGACATTTAAAGCGCTCAGAAGTGAAAATCAGATCGTACATTTACATTTTAATCCTAAATATACACGTTAATCACATCTTAGTGAAACGCAGCAATGCAGTTGTTCACTTGTTGGTCTCTGTTTAAAACATTTTCTTTCATTTTAGCATTAGTAATTTTAATATTGCCTTTCAGTTTCTTCTTGGCCTCTCAATAAGCATGTGTCCGTAAGTATTGGCTTATTTAAACCAACAACAGTGATGTAAAAGGCATGCATGGTGCATGCTTAAAAGTACTCCGGCAAGAGAATTAGCCGGCAAGAGGATTATGTGTTATAAAAACCTTAAAGTGTGAGATATCTCTTCCTAAAGACGCACAGTCTCATCTATAATAGAAGTCACATTATTTGCTCACAAAAGACATCATGAATTTTTAGAATAAGATTCACATGTCTTATAGAGTAAGATAATTCTTTGACTGCAAGAAAATCACTTTACATCCTAAAATTTTCCCTTCCGGTCAGGTCATGGGGACAAACCAGAATGTTCTGGGCCCTGACGAGTCAGGGGAAATCCTGTCAAGAATAATTTCCCCATTTCCTACATGTGAGCGCTGACGAGGAGGAGTACACTCATGGTCATGTTCCCTGTCTCCTACAGTTCACAGGGATATGCAGTACTTACTGGAACTGGTTCACTAAACTGAAGTGTAACTGAAGTAGCTATGAATACAAAAGAGTATGAAACTAAATTCATGCTCACAATTAATTTTGTTGTAATAAAACGTAAGTTGTAAGAAAAATAAGGGGAAAATGTTGGTTTTTGTTTGAGCACAAATCTATCAAATACAACAAAAATACCGATAAATTGCATCTTGCTTCATTTTTGTCACATGTTGTGTTTCTCTATGTGCAATGAGAACAGTAAGCTTTTTTAAGAAAAAAATTATTTCAGTTTATTCTTAATGCAGAGAAAAGCTGAAATATTTCAATATCAAAGCACACAAACAGGCTGCAATAAACCTTGTCTAATAACTTGGACTCATATCCCTAGTGTAACCATTTGCAATAACAAAGTGTCACAGAGCACGACTGTACTGATAGACAACAGCCTGTTCAGCACTTTATACATTACATACTTTGCTTCCACAAACATCCTTGTCAGACGAATGCCATGGATGAGAATACGAGACAGATAATACCCTTCAGAATCCATTTGGAGACACAGATCTTCACTTCATTGATCGCCCAAAACCATTTCACCTGGAAGTAGTTTGTCAAGGAACCCTTGGTTGTCTTTGACATCTTGAGTTACTGCTTGAAGTCCTTAGAAAATAAAATGAGATATACTTGTGATGTCCTTGCGAAGTTTCAATATAGCCGTGTTTGTTGCTGGAAAATTATCAATCCATCCTGTGACTTCAGATTGCATTGTTCAACATGTTTCTTAATGGCTCAGCAAACTGCCATGGCTGCTAATTCACCAAAAGAGAGTTTACTAAGCACAGGGTGTTTGTTGTTGGCAGCTCGATTACCAACTGAGAGTTTACAAAACACACGGTGTGCTTAAATACATGAACCTAAGTTTCTAGGAATGCACTGAAGAGATCTCCACCTGGTCATCACAATCTTTATTTCATTGCATTCAGGCTTTCTTTCAATGGATGATTGTTTTAACGATACAAACTGCACTCTTCTACTGTCACATCAAACTGCTGTGCCATCTCCTTCACACATCATTGGTCCTCTCCGGCCACATGCTACGTTGCACTTCTCTTATTGCTATTTTATTTCTCGCTGCACATTTACTCTCTTTCTTCTCCATGTGCTGCTGGTCTCTATATGCCCGCTGAGGAAATCACCCTTCTTCATTGCACCACAAATGTAAAGACAACTTCCAATCTGGATGGGTCTCAGGCGTCTCGTGTGCTGCTCGTCCTGTCAAGAGATGATTTATGGTTATAAACTGTGATGCAATTTTAAAGTGCATTTTAATACCTCCTTAGTACAGGAATAAAGCAAGTCATTAAAGTGTTTCAGAACAGAACTAAGAACCCATCCCTTCCCAAAGATGTACCTTGAATATTTACAGTAGTAGCGTTGTTGCCAAGTCTTCCTAGATAACTGGGTACATGCCCCAATAGCCATGGGGATACGTCTCTCATATGCTCACCTGGTGTTTTCGATCTCAACATGACCTCTGTGCCTTACAATAAAATGTATTACAATGTTTATTCACACATCCTGAGTAACTGCTTTATCCTAGCCAGGGATGGACTGAATCTGTAGCTTATTCCGGGGCGGTAGGTCAGTCTAGAGCAGTATATTATGATATGTTTAAGTAAATTAGCCTACTCAAAT
This sequence comes from Clarias macrocephalus, assembly GCA_011419295.1. NCBI lineage: Eukaryota > Metazoa > Chordata > Actinopteri > Siluriformes > Clariidae > Clarias > Clarias macrocephalus. Next base: position 7,632 of record JAAGKR010007710.1, on the reverse strand, counting down.
TCATATCTATTCTTTATTTCTGATAATAAAATAAGCTGATAATATGACCACAGGTTATTTAGGGCAAAAAAATTTTCTTAAACAAATATTTGACTATTTTACCATTGAGTCTTAAAAAAGGGTTGTAAAAAGACCTTACCGGTTAACACACTGGTTAACCTGGGTGTCCAGTTTTTAAGTAAACCAAATGTCTTTGTTTCATATTATGAAAAGTAGTGGTTAACACTGTGGCCTTGTACCTCCAGGCTCGAGGGTTCGACTCCCACCTTGGTTCTGTGTACATGTTTGCATGTTCTTCCCATGTTTGGCGAGTTTCCTACCATAGTCCAATAAAAGGCAGATTAGGCTAACTGGCATTTCCAAATTGCCCATAGTGAGTGAGTGGGTGCATGAGATTGACTAGCACCCCAGCCACGGTGTATCCCACCTAGTGCCCAAAGCCCTGAGATAGGAGCCAGGCTTCCCATGATGGGGAGGATAAGTGGTATAGAGAATAAGTGAGAGTGAGTGATGGTATTTCACTATATGTAATAATTTCACTTTCTGTGTATTAAGTGTAGCCAGCAACAGAGAAACTGCTGGCTATAAATACCAAAATGAGTTTGAATTGTTTTAAGGTTTAAACCTGCCTCACTAGGAATGTGCATATTGATGACATAAAGGCCTACAAGTTATAAGGAATAAAATAAGGCAATGATAACTCAATACTTAAGGCACTGGGCTACTGGTCAGAAGCTAGTGAGATGGGCAATTTATTTCCAGTTAGGTATTGGTTCTGTTAAAGTAGACCCTCTGTGGTCTTTACAGCATCACTGCATCTCTGTTCTTTCCCAACACAAGTGATTAATTTTATTTACTTTAAATCTACAGACATCAGGCTGATAAGTCAATGTCAGTTTGTCAGCGCAGAACATCTCTTTCTGTCAAGCCTTATATCTGGGTAAATCCACTGAAAAAAACTATTGCTGCCAAATAGCCGAAGGAGACCAAGTAGAAAATCATGCTGAATGTATAACACAAATGCGTGTAGGAATCTGACCAAGGTTTTTTTTAAATGTTGCCAAAAGGTATGTGAAGCAGGAGATGCTATAAAAAAATAAAAACAACTCAAAGATATTCGGCTTGACAGTGAAAACAACAAACTCCATGCTTTTATACCATTTTGAATGCGTTTCCTGATCATGGAAATAAATGTTGAAAATTACAGAATGTAGTTCTGTGTGCTAAAATGACGACGTCTTCTTTCATTTAAGAAATGTTTGAATAATATGCAATATACACTAACTGAACACTTTAATAGGAACACTAACACAGGAGAGGGCCTTCCACTTCCCTCAATACTTTATGGCACAGCTTACACAAGATGTTGGAAACACTCCTTTGAGATCCTGCTCCATGTTGACACGATTGCATAATGCAACTCAGGCAGATTTTTCAGGTGCATGTCCATACTGCAACTCTCCTAAAGATGTTCTACTCGTTTTGGATGTGGTGCCTGGGAGCCCCTTGAAGAACGCTGAACTCATCATGTGCATATACATCAGTTTGAGACAAAGTTTGTTTTGTGATATGCTGCAATATCATGCTGGAAATAGCCATTGGATGATGGAGATATTGAGGCCTTGAGGAGATGCACATGTTCAGAAACGATACTCAAACAGGCTGTGACGACTGATTGGTACTGGAAATGATACCAATATCATTCTTAAGTATTGTGTGCAAGAAAACATTCCACACATTACTTTACCTCCACCAGCCTGTGCTGTTACCACAAGGCATGTTAGGTCGATAGATCTATGCTGTTGCTGCCAATTTTGATCCTACCATCTGTGTGCCTCAAAAAAAAATCTACTTATCAGACCAGGCTACATATTACTAGTCTTCAACTGTACAGTTTCAGTGAGCCTGTGCCTACTGCAGCCTCAGCTTTATGTTTTTAGCTTACAGAAAAGAAACCTGATGTGATCTGCTACTGTTGTTACTGCAACAATGTTCAATGTGTTGTGCATTCTGAGACGCTTTTCTGCTCTCTATAAATTTACTGAGTGGCTATCTGAGTTACTGTAGCCTTTCTGTTGTCACAAACCAGTCTGGCTATTTTCCATTGACCTTTCTCATCAATAAGATGCTTTAGTCTGTAGACTTGCCCTTCACTGGAGATTTTGTTTATCTTTTTTGCACAATTCACTGTACATTGTAGAGACGGTTGTGCATAAACATCCCAGGAGATCAAGAGTTACATAAACATTCAAACCAATGATCATGCCATGGACAAAATCTTCTGTAAACTGATGATTAATGTAATCATTACCTGAAGTTGCCCGCATGAATGTGCATGATTTAATGCATTGCATAGCTGCCACATGCTTGGCTGATTAGATATTTGAACAAATAATTTAATCATGTACCTAATAAAGTGCTCAGTGAGTGTTTAAATATATACATATTACAGTTGGATAAGTACAGTACAACGCTGTGGGGATATTGTTGTCACCTGAGACTGATTTTATTTCCCCCTGGGTCATGTTATTTTTTTTCCACCTTGGTCTTGAAATGACAGAGATGATTTGGCAACACACACACACACACACACACACACACACACACACACACACACTTACCAAAGGAAAATGCAGGAAACAAACACTTCTTGGTGCAGGGACGTGGTACAATTGGATTTCCTTTCTTTCACTTAGGCCACACATCACCTTTCCATCTCTTGTGTTGTCCAAGTAGGATAAAGTGAAAGAGTGTGAATTTTGTTTTCCTAGAACATTTCTGAGATCTGCAGCCTTGTACATGGCAGCTTCGCCAAATACCAGGACACATCCACAAACAGGTGACATGAGAAACAGACACTCATACATACAGTATATACAGACTGCTTCTGTCCAACACGAGTGGAGTTGCACCGACATGCAACGCGGCGTGACGTCAGCGCTAATATTTCTAGAGCCAAATATCAAACAGATATCAAATATCAAACCCATATCTTTACATAACGCGCAAGAGGTTGCGTTTCCCCCGTTATTTTTTTTTTCTTTTTTTTAATAAACAGGAAAAGGTAGTCCCAAAAGCTGGTGTGTTTGTTGTTTCTCTCAGGTTAACTCCTGACACTTAGAGGCTGCTCGTCATAGCGTTTCCCTGACAGGAACTAAACAGTTATAGCTCCGTAGTAAGCCAGCTTTGACGCCGAAAACCGGGGCACGCCTTTAATCTTCCAATCTGTTGTTGTATTTTACGCGCTGCAGTTATACCCGGTATTAACCTCAAGTTAGCCACGAAGTTAGACAGTACTGTCCTGCGTTTAATTAAATAAGCTTCAAAATACAAAGCAAATATTTTAGCGTTAAACAGTCTTAGACCCACTAGCACAAGTTCGCGCTTCTAGTGTTAATAGTAACTGCTGGTGTTCAGGGTGAGGGGCAGGCAGAACACACGGCGCTGGGTGAAGTTCAGTGCTGAATGCGCTAGCCTCCGCGCGCGCCACCAAAACCGCAACTCGCACGAGCAACGAGCTCGCGCTACTCCCTGGAAACTGCTAGCTAACCGGCTAACGCTAGCGGAAAACAAGGCTGGTTTTCCAGCCTGTCGTTGTTCTTTATAGTCACAAAATATACATTACCTGATTTTTATGAATGTACGTGGCATCTGACGTTCACCAGATGGACAGTAAACAAACTTCCACGTATCGGTTCGGTTGGTACATTTTGCCGTTTAATTCCATTGACCAAAGGTCCTCCACACGGCCTCCTTTGCCGGTCACGTGACTCGTTGAACCATGACGTTGGTGACGGTCTCCGGTCTAAACAGAGCACATAGCAACCGCGTGGGTTACTAATAGCAACACTAATTTACGATAATAAAAAATAACAACAACAACAAAAAATAGAGAATGATGCAGAGAATATTCCTAGAACTGTAAATTAAGTTACTTTCATCAAAGCCCACCAGATAGCACTGTTGATTTCTTGTGTGTTTTACGACTCTGAAAGCAGTTCACATGCAGGTAAATAATCTGAGCTCTTTAACACAGCCTGGTGGCTGTTGCTAATTAATTAAGAGGATAAATCATGCTCAGCACCGGAAATTAATGTAAAGGAAACCAGACAGCTGTATTTTTAGGACTGATTATTATTATTATTATTATTATTATTATTATTATTATTATTATTATTATTATTATTATTATATTTTTTAAAATAAACAATAGTAGGTGGTAGAGCTGTAGTTAACAATGTGGCCTCACACCTCCATGTTGAGAGTTTGATTCCCACCTTGGGTCTGTGTGCATGGAGTTTGCATGTTCTCCCCGTGCTTGTTGGGTTTCCTTCGAATGCTGATTTCTTCCCACAGTCCAAACACATGCAGATTAGGTTAATTGGTATTCCTAATTTGCCCATAGTGTGTGTATTTGTGCATCCCCTGTGATGGATTAACACCCCATTCAGGGTGTGCCCCGCCTCATGCCCAAAGTCTTCTGAGATAGGCTCCAGGCCTGCCATGACCCTATTTACAGGATAAGCAGTATAGAGAATTAATGAAAAGGCAGCATGGTGGCATAGTGGTTAGCACTGTGGCATCGCACCTTCAGGCTCTGGGTTTGATTCCCGCCTTGGGTCTGTGTGTCTTGAGTGCATGTTCTCCCTGTGATGGGTTCCTCCTGGTACTCCGGTTTCCTCCCATAATCCAGTGACATGAAGATTTCCCAAATGAGTGTGTGCCCTGCAATGGATTGGCACCCTGTCCAGGGTGTAAACTGCCTCATGCATAAAGTTTCCTGGGATAGGCTCCTGCGACTCTATATAGTAGATGAATTAATAATAATATATACCTTAGATTTATTTTAATCATGCTGTAAAACCGTTGTAGTATTCTACATTGATCGAGTCAGTTCGCAGTTTCAGTGTCTTTCCGGAAAAGTCTGAAATAAGATGCGGGCCAATCAGCGTGCAGGTGGGCGGAGCTTCTGTTCAGCGCAGGTTCTTCAGCCTCATTGGTTGAGGAGGACCGCTAGCTGGAGCAGGGTAGTGTACCGCAGCGCCGAGGACTGACGCGAGCATCCTCAAATCTGTTCCAGGTACTGCAACCGAAAGATTCAATCTAGTTGACCTCTTCTTGTTAGTCGTATAAAAAACACAGGAGAAGATGCTGGCATGCACGGAGATGATCACAATGTGTCTTCAGTCAGCGAAGCGAGAATATCTCCGCTCCGAGCGCGACCAGCAGCTGCAGCACAACCACGGACTTTCCATTTTTCACGACGTAAGTCCATCCTTAGTAGTTTCTGCACCGGCATTACACGATATTGCATGGAGAGTAAGGGCTCAGAGCTTGCCCTCAAAATTCATGACAGGTTGTGTGAAATGACGAGTCTGCTGTGAGTGTGTAGAAATGACCCGCACGCTGAGGACTTCTGCATTTGCTGCATAAACATAAACGTGTGAATGAAGTGTGCTGTAATTCTCCACAATATTCCTCTGCTGTCCCATGTGAAGTCAGTAACCTGGAAGATACACGATATAAAATTCTTCAACCACACTCAGATAAAATGTTGATTTTTTTTAATAGAATGTTATTATTTGTTTTTTATGATAAAAGATAGTAGATCTTATGTATTTTTTTGTGATCCAGAGTGATTGTTAATTTGCTGAGCTGAATTACAGACACATCATGTACCAGTACAAATTATCATGAGTGGCAGAGAGAGGTTTTGACATTTACGTTAGCAATCCATGATGGTTTTCTAATGCTTTCATTGAAAATCGCAGCATCTTTTAGGAGATTGTCTATGCAGGACAGAATTCTATGTGTGCTTTTTTCAAAATATATTTTTCTTATATATCCAATTTCATTTCACTTTTTTTTTGTCTTGCCACTGTACACAGAATGATGTATGTACAGTGATGATGGGATTGAAGCTTCACGCTGGAAAAAGGTGCAGATGTTCTCTCTGCATGGTTAAATAAGCTCCTGTAGAGGGGTCTGAAATCTGTACACCTCTCTCTCTCTCTCTCTCTCTCTCTCTCTCTCTCTCTCTCTCTCTCTTTCACACACTCTCACTATCTCTCTCTCTCTGTCTCTGTGTTTGTGTGTGTGAGTGTGCGCGTGTCACGCTGTCAGGTGATTTGGGAAGAGCAGATCTGGGGGATGAGGTTGCAAACAGACACACAAAGCACAAGATCTAGTTTCTCCTCTGCAGTTGCAGCCCTTCAATTTCTCACTTCTCTGATTTGTCTTAATCAGCATTGCATGCTGTTCCATGCTCGGACAGGCAGTCAAATTTGTTTTATGTTAACATAATGAAATGTCTGATGAGTCAGATGGTTCTAATATGCATATCGTGACTTGGAGAAAAGTGGATTCTGCTCCATTTAAACCACTGTTACATATTTTATGCAATGGTACAATAATCCTTATTGTTCTTAAGCTTTAACAGGTTTCTTTTGTTTGTACACCAGGCTCCAAAGGCCTGAGAATAATAGTGGAAATACTTGTATTTTGCAGTCTATTACAATTTAATACACTTATTTTAATGACAAATTATATTACTGAAACAGTGTGAGCAGACATAGAATGTTCGAAATATTTACATGCATTTCAGAGTTTCTTAACGTTTGGTATATCTGCTGGTTTGGAGCATTCAGGTGTGTGTTAACACAGTGCCAAGAGGGAAAGGCATGAGCAATGGCCTTAGAGAATAAATTGTTGCTGCACATCAATCTGGAAAGGGTTATAAAACGATTTCCAAACAATGTGGAGTTCAACATTTTACAGTAAGAAAAGCATTCAAGACAGCTGTCAATCTTCCGAGGAGTGAGTGGGCCACCCAGCACATTTACCCAAGGTTAGACCATGCAATGCTTAGAGCAATAAAAAAAAACACAATAGGTTCATCTAAGACCATGACAGACCTTCCATCAAAGTCCATGAGAGAACAGTTAGAAGAAGACTGAACAACAGAGGTTTGCAAAACTGCTTCTGAACAAAGAACAAGGGTTCTTGAACAATGGACAAATGAGATAAAAATGGAGTTGTTTGACCTTAATGCTCAGCGTCATGTTTGGGGAAAACCATCATACCCACTCATACACATGGAACACCTCATACCTACTGTCAGGCACAGCAGTGGAGGGGTGATGATTTAGGCTTGTTATTGCAGCCACAGGCCCTGAGCACTTTGCAGTCATTGAGTCAACCATGAATTTCTCTGTAGACTAGGGTATTCTAGAGTCAGATGTGAGGCCATTGGTCCAGCAGCTAAGGCTTGGTTGAAATTGGGTCATTTAACAGGACAATGATCCAAGGCAAACCATTGAATCTACATCAGAATGGCTGAAAAATAAATGAATCAAGGTTTTGGAATGGCCTAGTCATGTGGTGGGACTTTAAGAGAGATGTGCATAAGGTGAATGCTTGAAAACCTCAATGAACTGAAGCAGTGTTGTAAAGAAGAATGGACTGAAATGATGTGAGAGACTGATAAAGTCATACAGGAAATGATCACTTCAAGTTATTGCTGCTAAGGGTGGATCTTCTGAATCGTGTAGGTACTCACGTAGTACTGCCCGCATGTTTTTTCTTTTTGGATTTACGATTTGTATTTTGTTTTACACAAAAAAACATAAAAAA
>JAAGKR010007709.1:0-35112 GCA_011419295.1 Clarias macrocephalus | reverse complement strand
GTGTTCTTTAGCCCAAACGCGTCTCTTCTGCTTGTTGCCTGTCCTTAGCAGTGGTTTCCTAGCAGATCTTCTACCATGAAGGCCTGATTCACACAGTCTCCTCTTAACAGTTGTTCTAGAGACGTGTCTGCTGCTAGAACTCTGTGTGGCATTGACCTGCTCTCTGATCTGAGCTGCTGTTAACCTGCGATTTCTGAGGCTGGTGACTAGGATGAACTTATCCTCCGCAGCAGAGGCGACTCTCGGTCTTCCTTTCCTGGGCCGGTCCGCATGTGAGCCAGTTTCTTTGTAGCGCTTGATGGTTTTTGTGACTGCACTTGGGGACACTTTCAAAGTTTTCCCAATTTTTCGGACTGACTGACCTTCATTTCTTAAAGTAATGATGGCCACTCGTTTTTCTTCACTTAGCTGTATATACCTTGCCATAATACAAATTCAAACTCTTTGAATGAGAAGGTGCGTCCAAACTTTTGATCTGTACTGTACGTCTCTTTGTCTACATGTGTAACTTTGCATTGTGTTAATATATACGTCTTTATATGTTGCAACACTATGTTAAAGAAAAAAACACTCTTAATTACTCATGACCTTTGATAAGCATGGCATTACTATAGCACATACTTAGCTAAGTTATTTATTTATGTAAAACATGCTGGTGCATTATTAACTACTACATAAAAATACAGTTTCGGCTAACATTTGAAAATTTCAATATTATTATTGAAAGCAAGATGACATCCTTGATGTAATGATGAAGATATGTAAATAATGCAGTAACTTCCAGTGGCATGGTGTCTTGCAGTATAGTTAGACACTGACACTGTATGCATCTCCAAGATGACAAGCTTGATTTAATTTTAATAATGAAAATTTATTAACAATGCAAGAACTGCAGTTATCTAACTCAGTCACTGCTCCCCTTGGCAGGACTATACAGCATTACGACCAGGTTATTAGAACAGTGCAAGAGGGCGCTTATGGGGCGGGGCTTTGTTCACTGCGTCATCGAGGGGGATCAGGATCCGTGCACAGATCGGTCACAGACCCATCATGGGGTCCTGCCATGGAGCAGGGAGCAGGTTGAAATGGCTTCTACGTAGTTTTTACTGCTGCACAATCAAAAGTCCCCGTTTGAATTGAACACGCCTTGTTTCCAGGAAACTAAATCAGTTAAATGAGATATTCAATCCATTGAACTAGACAGTTGAATCAAATCAAAATAAATCAATTTAAACTTGTTACCTCTAATGTAAACACAGCTCATACACACTAGTAACATGTTCAAGTACGTTTCTTTCTCATCATACAATCCTCAGAGAAGAAACTGAATCCCGGGCAGTGAAACCCACAGCACCGCTTACACATCAATTTGCTTTTCAGTGTCTCTGATTTATGAATTAATATGAATCTGAGATCTCAGCCCCGGGTCACCTAAATCAAAATGACAGTCTCATTATTGGACACGGAGGGGTGGAGGTGAGACAGGAAGGGACTGTATTATTACTGAAGGAGCTGAAGACAACCCTGCCAAACCAGTGAAATTAGCGACCCCAAAAACATGACACTTTAAAGCAAATTAACGTGATCATCTTCTTTAAATATTTGATCATTTCCTACATTCTTCCGTCATGCCTTTGAGCAGAAGATAAAATGAGCACATTTTAATCAAATTGCATTGTTTGTTTGCTTGCTGGTTGACTTTAGGGAAAAATTGTATCTCTTTGGGATTGGCTAATTTAGCTTCAAGCCTGAGTTAGTTTTGAGCAATGACCTTGGAGTCAAAATGGTTTCTCAGCAGAGACGTGGAGAAAATTAGGATTCTTGGAGCAATTCCTCTTTTTCGAAAGGTGCCGTGGACTAGCAGAAGTATCAAAGCACCCCAAGCAAAGCAAGGAGCGAGAGCACAGGATCACTACCAGTTTAGCATGAATGACAGATAAAAGCGTGCGCGCGAGAGAATGCGTCACGCTACGTTTACATTACTCTCATTTGGAAGGCTGTTTTTGATAAAATATGATAAAGCCTGTAGAGTGAAAATCATGTGACAACATTTGCAGAAGTATTCACCTCCTTTATTGGGAAATATCTCTGATTAGTTCAGGAATCATCAGAGGTCACATGATTAATCCAAATATGTGGAATTAAAGGGTTATGTGATCTTGTGAAGTAAAAGTCTGTTAGATAATATTCTTGAGTTAATAGAGAGGTTATTATAAAAAAAAGTCCAGAACAAATATTGCAAAATTATCTATCAAGGTTGGTCAGGAAAAAAAAAGGAACATCCTTTTATTTTAGTAAAACATGGAAATAGTATTGCACAACTGTGACTGTGTCTAAAGGTGGCCATCCACCAGCTAACGTAACATTCAATGTAATGCCACCACCACCCTGCTTCACAGACCAGCACATGCTATGTTTTGTGAAAGAAAAGGAATAAAAATAACAATAAAGTACTTGAACCTTAAAGCTGAATTTGATGACTTTTAGTTCTAAATAATTTCTCGTCAACTATACTGACTCCCTATATGTTGGGATAGTTTATGTAAATATATCACATTCAGTACTGTGCAAAAGGCTTGAGCCCCTTTCATTTCTTCATATTTTGCTTCAAGCGAGTCAGACTTTATTCTATTTTAATGTAGTTCTCCAGGCTTCCTGAAAGATTTTTTGGTCCCTTATTTTTGGCCATGTTTTGTCTCTCATTTTAGATTCAGTCCTTGTGTAACACGCGGTTGCCTAGTTACGGGCTCCCGGCCAGCGGGGGCGCTGTGGGAGCCATTTACCGTAATTTGATAAAAGAAGAAGAGAGGCTGGGCTAGGTATCAGCAGCCATTACACAGCCGAAGCTCAGAATCAGAAGAGTTTTATTGCCAAGTACGCTTACACGTACAAGGAATTTAGTGACAGAGCTTCCATAACAAAACAAATAACAAGACAAAACAGCATGACACAAAACAGGGAAAATACAAAATTACAAATAAGTTAAAATAAATATCTGTGGTATTACACAGTATATTGCACAGTGGTGTTGCACACAATATTGCACATATATTTAATGCACAGTGAGAAGAATGTGTTAGCTGTTCATGAGGTAAATTGCCTGAGGGGAAAAAAACTTTTCTTGTGCCTGACTGTCCTGGTGTTCGGTGCTCTGTATCTTCGGCCAGACGGCAAAAGTTCAAAAAGAAGGTGGCTTGGGTGTGAGGGGTCTAAAGTGATATTCCGAGCTAATGCTAAAGCAGAAGCTATATATATTTTGTAAACCCGAATGCGGAACAGGATTGTCCGACACACGTGAGTATGTTGTTTTTTTTTTTTTTTTTGTGTAAAGCCCGCCGCGGCATTTTTTCGGATGTATGTAGTTTATGTTTCTGCTGGGCACTTACGAGTATCCCTCCTGCTGTGGCTACACAGGAGGGTTTTTCTTTTGTGTTTCTCTCTTCTCCTCTCCGTTTGTGTTGTCTCTTCCTCCGACGTCTTCTACCCCAGCGTGTCAGTGCATCATGTGTGGTGGTTGGTCGGCGCTCGAGAGGAAGAGGGGGCCTTCGGCGTATGTCGTGCCTCCATTTAAGGGGACGTGCATGCGGAGGACAGCGAGAGCGAAGCGTGTCCCGGGACAGTACCACTTTTATATAAGTGGACTTTGCTTGGAAAGAGCTCAAGGACTCATGGCACTTGCAAAGCCAATAGACTCTGTATGTGTGTGTGTGTGTCTGTGTGTGAGTAAAGGTACGGGGGGTGAATGGTGTGACACTGCACGGCAATAAATACACTTTTGTTTGCATAAAAGATCGTCATCTGGTGGTCCTCATCCTACCCTGATTTCTGCTAACGGCTAGTTACTGTTCTAAATAACAGTGGATAGTTTGTTACAGTGGCACCCAACATGGGGCCATCAGAGTTTTCTTTTTTTGTATATTGTGTATATTATACATTGCTGCATAGTTAGTTGTTACCTACCTAGCCATCTCTCGTACCATCCTAAACGCCAAATACACTCACTCAAGGGTTTGATTAATCAAACAAGTTTATTAAAAGTAAATTGGGGCAAATAATGGCCGAGTATGATGCACAAGCTGAGGGAGGGTCGGTAGCTCACGACTTCACAGCAGGCCCTTTTGTGACATGTCATGAACTCATTCAAGAGCTCATTAACACCCTTAGCCGCTTTTACCTAGACGCTGAAGATAAGGAGAGTTCTGGGGTGGATGATGAGGGCCCACACACTGTCGATAGGGTAGAACAACCACTCCCTGATGAACAGCTGCCTGCTCCTCCCCCACCTGTCGAGGATGAAGACGACCAGGCCTCATTTCTATGGTGCTGGCAGCCCGCCTTGGTCGGCTGGAAACAGTTCTGCAGGCACTAGAAGACACACTCACCCAGCGAATGGATGAGCTGTCTGAGCAGGTGGGTGAGCTGCAACGGCATCGCAACACTGACATGTTAGTGAGCCAGCACAAATGGAAAGTATCCAAGCAGAAATGCAACAACTGTGCCAGACAGTAAAGAAACAATGCGAAGATCGAAAAGGCGGGACTCACAATTAAAGACCATCATGGGTGGGCTACCTCCACTCCTTTCCCTCAGCCAGTGTCCAGTTCTCATCCTCCCTCTTCCAATAGCTGCTCACACGCTACTACCTTCAAGGTCCCTGTGAAGCTGGATTTCTCCAGGTTTGGCGGTACTGAAGGAGAAGATCCCATCAGTTTTGTGGAAAGATGCGAGGAATACTTCACCCACTCTCCGACAGGGAAATACTGGCCACACTCCCCTCTGTACTCTCCCACACTGCAAAGGATTGGTGGACAGCAGAAAAACACCGTGTCAGGAGCTGGGTGTCATTTAAAGCTGTGCTTCTGAAGGCATTCCTTACCAAGGACTATGAGGTAGAGGCTGAGAAGCATCTGAGGGAGCAGATCCAGCATCCTGATGAGAGCATAAGGGACTTCGCCTTTCAATATCGTGCCCTCTGCCTGAGTTAGAAACCAGGGATGATGGAGACAGAGATTGTACGAGCAACACTGAGGAACTGTAATCCCTGCATTGCCAGCCTGCTGCGGAGCACAGTCACCACCACAAGTGAGCTGGTGCGGATTGGAACACTAGTGGAAAGAGATTTTAACACTGCCAAAGCTTTTAGGCAAAGGCAAAACCCCATTCCACCTCCTAAACAAATGAAGGAGAGCAAAAGACACAACTGCCTCAGTATAGCCCAGGCCAGTCCTTCTCTGTTGATGGTTCAGTTTACCTTAAATCATGTGCCCTGTAGAGCCGTCATGGACACAGGTAGTACCTTCTGCCTCATAACTGAGACACTGTGGAAAAGGATAAAGAAACCGACCGAAAAGTGGCAGTCTGCAAAAGGACAGTCATTCTCATTAGCCAATGGCTTGGTACAGGCTGCAATAGGTAAACTGCATGCACGATGCTCCTTGCAAGGAGTGGAGTCTGAGGTTTGTCTTTTTATCATGAAAGATTACGATCTTACCTTCCCCTGTGTGTTAGGGTTAGACTTTTTAACTGAGGCTGGTGTACAGATTAATTTTAGCCAATGCTCCTACAATATCCAGGAGTAGGGAAGGTGAATATTTCCTGCTCTGTACCTCCACTCATGGCCAGGTCGCCCTTTATGTAGCCAATCCATTGCCCCAAATGTCTGATGTCACCAGCTCAGCCATCTCCAGCCTGGTCAGCAACGTTTTCCTGTCAGAAGAATGCAAGTATTTGTTGCGGGAGCTGTTGTTAGAGTGGCTGACTGTATGTACTGACTGAATCGGCCATACCAAGGTCATAACCCACCACATCTACACCACAGATGAAAGACCCGTCAGGAAAAAGGCTAACCCTCAAATTCAAATTCAAATTTTATTTGTCACATACACAGTCATACACAGTATAATATGCAGTGAAATGCTTAGACAACTGCCCTGACCTTAAAAAAAAAAAGACTCTTAATAGGAATAATATAAAAAGTTACTTATCCAAGAGAGAATATCTATAGGAAATAAATATTAAAACAAAAGTAAATTTGAGAAATATATATAAGTAAATTTTACTAAGAAGAACACATTTAACTAAGAAAGAATAAAATAAAATATAAAATATCTGTATAATACAAAATACTAAATATACACTATAGGAAGATATAAGAAAGATATAAGAAAAATATAAGAAAAAAAATCTAGCTGTACATAATAGAAAATATAGAATTGCGGGAGTGGAGTAAACATAAGAGAACGGAATGTCCAGGTGTGTGCAAATATGCAGTAAAGTGACGTGTTTAAAGTGGCTTGTGTGCATATTTAAAGTGTCTTGTGTGCATTATGTCCATGAGTGAGCAGTGACCACTAGTGTGGCGAATGTCCAGAGTGAGTGCAGAAAGTTGTGTAGATGTGCAAAATGGATCAGTACTGTGTGGTGTACTGATTAAGAGACTGTATCGCTTGCGGGAAGAAGTTCCTCCTCAGTCTCTCTGTGTTGGCCTTCAGAGAGCAGAATCGCTTTCCTGACCTCAACAGAGAGAACAGTCCATTGCTGGCCTTGGACCAGCACCGCTTGCTGTAGATTGAGTGCAGGTCAGGGAGCTCAGAAGAGTACATCTGTCCTGTATGGTGCTGTTCCCGAACCAGGTCGTTATGTTTCCCGTCAGGATGCTCTCTATGGTGCAAGAGTAGACGTTTCTAAGCACCTTAGAGGGCAGTCTAAAGTCTCTCAGGCGTCTGAGGTGGTAGAGACGCTGCCGGGCCTTTTTCACCACGGTGTTGATGTGACAGGACCACGATAGGTCCTGCGTGATGTGTACACCGAGGTAACGGAAGCTGTCCACTCTCTCCACTGGGCTCTTGTTGATGACGGGGGTCTGGTAGTTCCTCTTCTGCTTTGCACTAAAATTAACTATCAACTCCTTTGTCTTGCTGACGTTTAGAAGGAGGTTGTTCCTCTGGCACCAGTTTTCCAGATTACCAATCTCCTTCAGGTAGGCCGTCTCGTCCTGCATGTACAGTGAGTACAGTAGAGGGCTCAGAACACAACCCTGGGGTGCTCCAGTGCTAAGAGTGATGGAGGCTGAGACATGTCCGCCCATCCTTACTGCCTGTGGTTTCCCAGTTAGGAAGTTGGAGATCCACTGACACAGAGATGAGCTGAGTCCCAGGTGCTCCAGCTTGGTGGTCAGTGTAGAGGGAATTATGGTGTTAAATGCTGAGCTGTAGTCGATGAAGAGCATTTTAACATAATTCCCCCTTCTAGTGTCCAGATAAGTGAGAGCAGTATGGAGTAAATGAGAGATAGTGTCATCTGTAGAGCGGTTTTGACGGTAGGCAAACTGTAGTGGCTCTAGTGTGTCTGGTAGTGAAGAAATGATGAAGTCCCTGACCAGCCGTTCAAAGCACTTCATCACCACTGATGTGAGGGCTACAGGTCTATAGTCATTGAGCGAAGCAGGATGTGGTTTCTTCGGAACAGGAACAATGATGGACTCTTTGAAGCATGTGGGGATCACTGACTGAGATAAAGAGAGGTTGAATATCTCTGTGAACACAGGTGCTAGCTGGTCTACGCAGGCTCTGAGGACTCTACCTGAGATGCCGTCTGGTCTTGCTGCTTTCCTGGTGTTCCTGGTGTCCCTGTCCACAAGCAGCAGATTGTAGAGAAAGAGGTCGCCAAGATGCTGGATGCAGGGATCATTAGTCCAGTCGTGCTGGTGCAGAAAAAAGATGGTGGGACACGTTTTTGAGTGGACTTTAGAGCCCTCAACAGCAAAACACCACTGGATGGCTTCCCTATGCCCCAGGTCCACGAAATCCTGGAGGCACTCTATGGGGCTACCGTGTTCAGCTCATTAGACCTGCGTAGTTGCTATTGGCAATGCATCCTAACAGCATCTCCAAAACACCATTTGTTACCAAAAACAATCAGTATGAGTTTCTCCATCTTCCCGTTGGCCTGAAAAATGCTGGAGCAATGTTTCAGAGGCTGTTTTGTTTACATCGATGACATTGTTGTTTATTCTAAGGATACCACTTCTCACCTCAATCATCTCCAACAAATATTTGCACTCCTCAAAGCTACCGGCCTCACTCGCAACCTAAAAAAATGAAACCTCTGTCAGACATCCCTCTCCTTTCTGGGACACATCATATCGGCTGAAGGCATAAAGACTGAGGGAGCCAAGGTAGCAATGATACAGACTTGCCCCATTCCCGGCAACCTGAAGGAGTTACAGCGCTTCCTAGGTCTGGCTGGTTGGTACCATTGGTTCATCCCCCACTTCTCAGAGCGTGCTGCTCCTTTACAGCAGCTGAAGAAGAAAGGAGCCAAGTGGGTGTGGACTCCCAAATGCCAATCAGCCTTCGAAGATCTGAGAGCGGCTCCAGACTTCAGCCACCCTTCAAGGTGCAGACGTACGCCAGCAACATCGGCCTGCGGGCAGTACTCACCCAGGATCACGAGGATGGGGAAAATGTGATCGCCTATGCCTCCCGGCTGCTACATGGAGCGGAAAGCAGGTATTCAGCATCAGAGGAGTGTCTTTCAGTGGTGTGGGCCATTGAGAAATGGCATCAATACCTGGAGGGTAAAGCATTCACCATTATCACAGACCACGCTGCTTTAACCTGGGTTTTTAATGAGCCGAACCCTTCCTCACACCTAACGCGCTGGGTACTCAGGCTGCAGGCATTTGAGGGGCAGTGCAACGTCGTTCCTGATTCCCTGTCACGGCGCTGGGAGGAAGAGACTACGAATGCCCATTTGGCGGTACACCGAGCCAATGATCCGCAGTGGGGTCTGTTGGAGAATGCCCAGAAGGCAGATAAGACGTTTCATACACTGTGGAAAGAGGCAAGATTAGATCCTGACGTTAAAAAAAATCCATTATTGCATAGTAAACCAATTCCCGTATCGTCAGACTACTACAAAGCACACCTGTGGTGGAACCCGGTTTTATGTTGGGGGTAGATCTCATGGGTCCATTTCCCCATTCATCCCGGCTCAACGAACATCTGCTGGTGGTCTTCGATTACTGCAGCAAATGGGTTGAGATGTTTCCTCTGAGAACAGCCTAAGGTTACAACATAGCAAATGTTTTAACCAGAGAGATTTTCACACAGTGGGCCACTTTAGCTTACATGGTTTCTGATAGGGGTCCGTAGTTCACTTCCCAGTTACTCAACA
Organism: Clarias macrocephalus; assembly: GCA_011419295.1. Lineage (NCBI taxonomy): Eukaryota > Metazoa > Chordata > Actinopteri > Siluriformes > Clariidae > Clarias > Clarias macrocephalus. The sequence continues at coordinate 25,935 of JAAGKR010007709.1, read as the reverse complement.
CCATCTGCCAGCATGGGGGGTCACTCAAAAACTCACCACAGCCTACCATCCGCAAACCAACATTACAGAACGCACTAACTGAATGTTAAAATTCACGATTGCGGCATTCGTCAAGGAAAATCATAAACAGTGGGACCAATGGCTTCCTGAGTTCTGGTTCGCCATCAATATGGCCTGGCATGAAAGCACTGGTTTTACCCTGGCGGAAATAGCACTGGGGCGCAAGCTAAAGGGACCACTGGAGAGAATGCTGCACCGAAGCATCCCACCTTATTATTCTGCCTATGCCACAGTAGAGCATCAGGAAGCACTGTTCCAAGCCATCCGGAGCAACGTAGCACAGGCCCAGGAACGGCAGGGGAGGTATTAGAACGCCAGACGACGGGCAGTCACGTATAATGTGGGCGACCTCGTGGGTCCGTGCTTTCCCTCAGTCTCGGGCAGAGGACTCACATATGGCCAAATTGGCCCTGAAATGGAAAGGGCCAGCAAAGATTACAAAGGTCCTTAGCAAGATTAACTACCAAGTAGAGTGGGTTAATCAAGCTGGACCATTCACTGTCCATGTCGTAAATTTAAAACTCTTTTACAGCGAGGTCTCGCCTTCTTCCAAGGGCGGTTGCCTAGTTATGGGCTCCCGGCCAGTGGGGGCGCTGTGGGAGCCGTTTACCTTAATTTGATAAACGAAGAAGAGACGCGGGGCTAGGTAACAGCAATTACACAGCCGAAGCTAAGGCTAATGCTAAAGCTGAAGCTACAGTGGAACCTTGGATTGTGAGTAATGCGGTTTATGAGTGTTCTGCAAGACAAGCAAAGATTTTTAATAAATTTTGAATTGGAAACTGAGCGAAAGTCTTGGTTTATGAGTATCACGTTCCACGAATGCGCCTCTTATTTTGACACTGAGCGTCAAGTGATTACAACTAAGCCAAATATTTTTCTCTCTCTTGTGCTGCGGAATTAAGGGTAATCGTCTCCCCTGCTGGGTCTTAGTGCTCGTCTCTTACTGGTATAATCAACATCTCCCTCTCCCTCCTATGTGTGTGCTCACGCGTAATTTGACACTGTGCCCCACACACACCGACACACACTCTCTCCCTCTCTCTAACCTTTACTCACCGTCCTTAGGTTAGTGTCATTAGAGAGATTTCTTGCTTTCGCCCGTTAAAACAGTGTTTCCATTGTGTGTGTGTTTGTTGTGAAAATTAAAAAGTGAGGCGGGGGGAGGGAGGAGGAGGTTTAATGTTTAAGACGAGGCGAGGGAAGGGGCTAATTCCACGCACACACACACACATACAAATACATGGCGCCTGCATGCACAAATGGAAACACTTATCTGTCTGGATTTATTTTTACTTTTTAAAAATGTCAAATGCAGGTTAATTTGTTTTATTTTTACTTTATATATTGTATTGATTATTTTTATGTATTTATTGTTTTGGGCTGTGGAACGAAAAATTTAGTTTACATTATTTCTTATGGGAAAATTTGATTTGGTTTATGAGTGTTTTGGAATATGAGCCCGCTTCCGGAACGAATTATGCTCGTAATCCAAGGGTCCACGGTATATATATTTTGTAAACCTGAATGCGGGACAGGATTGTCCGACGCTCATGTGAGTATGTTGTTTTTTTTTTTTGTATGTTTGCTTGTTTAAAGCCTGCCAAGGCATTTTTCGGATTGTATGTAGTTTATGTTTATGCTGGGCACTTATGGGTATCCCTCCTGCTGTGGCTACACAGGAGAGTTTTTCTTTTGTGTTTCTCTTTACAGCTCTCCGTTTGTGTTGTCTCTTCCTCCGACGTCTTCTACCGGCGTGTCAGCGCATCGCGTGTGGTGGTTGAGTGAATGGTGTGACACTGCACGGCAATAAATGTATATACACTTTTGTTTACATAAAAGATTTGTCATCTGGATTTTTTTTGTTTGTTAAGCCACATAGTGATCTATGAATCATTCAAGCATAAAACATCTAATTTAAGGCATGAACCAGTGAGAAACAGGTGCAGATGATGAAAGATGATCAGGCCGGTGATTAGTGTACTGCCGATACTGAATGCTGAGTGCTTGGAACAGACGAGAGGGGAAATGAGGTCGCTGCTGAGGTTGTTACATTAACAACCAAGTTCTAAAATGGATCTTTGGGGCCTTTTGTCACAGTAAAATATTTGTTCTAATTTCATTAATTTAATCTACATAATGTAATTTTGTTTGTAAATTACTTCATAATCCCATAAAAAAAATAAAAATAAAAAAAAACCTTGATGGAGCCATCGTACCAACTTAAGGCGAAACATTATCAAAATTAATTTGCATTAATGTAGTTCCAATATAATGTAATTCCTATAATAATAATAATAAAAAAATAATAATAATAATAATAATATGGACACCGCATTCTATCATCCATATACAGTATGCAGTTCTCCCTTTTTTTATCCTTGAGAAATATACATCTTTAACTGCAAAACAATTTGGGGATATGATGCTTACACAGACATGACAAATTGAAGCTTAAAAATTAAGCTTTGTGCGCATTTGATTGCTGTTACCCATGCATTAAACTGTCAGCTATCTCACATGACATGGTGGCTGCAGGATAATTAACCAGACGCCTGCTTTTAAAGCACTCTGAGTTGATGTTAGAAGACAGCTCATTTGTGTTTCTTTCACAGCTTTCTAAAAGAAGTCACCCTAACTATGTATAATCTACATACCCTTTAACTTATGCATGGTTATTTAAATAAAAATGAGTGTGAAAGAAGTCACATTGATTTCTAGGGTGTAACGGAATAGCTAATGAATGCATATTGCTTTCCAGGTTCTTCCAGGAAAAGGTGGATCCGAGAAATCTCGGTTAATTTGCTCGGGTCTAGAAAGAGAACATGAAAGAAAATCTCACCAAGCACTCATCCTCCATGGTTAGAGCTGAGTGCTATGCTAATTCAAATTATTATTCATTATTACACCGTACATGTGTCATATGTGTGCGACTTCTGAATAATCCATAGTTACTTCTGAGCCTGAATTAAATTCTCACTACAGCCTTTAAAACGGACCTAGTACAACAGTCACACATTGGAAAACAGCTCAGATTTTAGCAGACTTTTGGCCAAACGTGTACTGCTGTCAACAAGCAGGACTTTCAGTGTGACTCATCATTAGCCCTGGACTGTATCCCTCCACGCAGCTTAATTACGGCCCACAAAAGTGCCGCCTACGTGAAAAGAAAGAAAAAGAACAGCAATACAGATGCTGTACTCGCTGGGGAAAAACTGAACCACAAGAAAATGTTGAATAACAAATTTATGTAAGCAATAATGGAGACTTGATTGTATCTCATGCGAGGCGTCACACAGCAATGAGTCTTCATTACGTGTTGATCAGGCTGCAGTTAGTCATGCGTGACTCAGAGCTGCAGAGGGTCTGACTGCATGAATCACACTAACTATCTTATCTGTAGCTTGGACAGAAACAGTGTCTCAGTGCATCAGAGCCGAACCGGATGGTCAAATGTATGTAATCAAGCCTAGTGTGCTATTGTCTCAGTTAGCGCCCGGCCGACCTGCGGAATAAAGTGCTACATGCTGTGCATACTTCCTATCTTCCTGTATAATGGTGTTAAATCATCCGGAATCCAACATAGAAAATACAAAACTGGTCTATTTATGTTTTCTAATATTCAAATGTCTTTGGAGAGTACAGTATTGTGCAAAGGTTTTAAACCCCCCCCCCCCCCCCCCAAAAAAAAAATGTCTTCATAAATCCACTCTGTCATGGTCATGGTGGACATGTGCACATTGTTTTTGCCATATTTTGGATACGTTTTATCATCATCATTTGCAGCCTGTCGTAGTGAAACATTCGTTCACATTTCTTTCATTTAATCTACACTATTTAATTTCATTTAATGTGAAAAAGTGAGGGGGGGGGGGCATTATTGTACTGTATGTCAGACATTGGAGGTCCATAAGTCCAAAAGTTCCATTAGTATTTGAAGAATGACAGGGTTTTGTATTGAAGATGTGATTCTTGTCCAGCCTTCTAGCTTTTAATACAAGGGCTAACCAAAGATTTGTACTCGGTGACATAAACTGCATTCAGAGAACATATGAAACCCAAGGAAAATTTACTTAACCTAAACCTACACTACTTAACTCCATGTAATCTTTGACCTTAAGTCATGAACCTGCGTAGGTTCATTCTGAACTTCCCTTTTTCTACTACGTTCAGCATGACTGGTGATGAAGTCTTGAACACAAGACTTCCTGTCAAATTCTGACAATCTTGAAATAGTAATACACAGGCAGCCCTGTGTCATGAGCTACTGTGTGATGTTGCACTTGTAGGAAATGCATATGCATGTGTCGTAGACCAACTCAGATATGTCAAGTGTCAACATACCCTAAATTTAGGGCGTGAAAGAAAGTGACAACATGGCAACAGGTTAAAACATGTAGCCTGTCTAGGGAGTGTGATATACATTTTATTTTAGCTTTTTCTCTTGTTGCACAGGTTCTTTACCAACTTTTGGAATCTGATTTTGCTTTACAAGCCAGTGGTTGATAGCCATCAGATTTAGTTTCATCTTTTGGAATTTGTAAGTCCATTGTTAAGCTGTTTTACTAACTAATGCAGTTTTGAGGAAGTTGTGTTTAGCGTGGCAGGCTATTAATCAGGATATCATAATTGGCTAACAGTAGGCAAACAACCTCATAGGACTGGTGTACTAAGAGGTTTTACATTCGTATTAAGTCCTCATTAAATAGGACAATCACAAGAACCTGCACAATAAAGATTTTTTTATGCCATTATGGAGTCATGGATACTCAGACCGGGGCCCCTCACCATAACCCATAAGACCCCAGACCCATTTCTACTTTAACGGGCATTATGAGTGATATAACACAAACCAAATAGACCACATTAAACACATTTCATTTATAGCATTTGTCAGATTTATCCATCTGTGTCTTTGTCTTATCCAGAGCAACTTTATCTCTTTATCTAGCAATTTTTATCTCATTATACATTTGAGCAGTTGAGAGTTAAGGACCTTGCTCAAGGGCCCAAGTGGTTTTGAACCTTCCCAACACTTCATAGCACACATGTCACATATGCCAGAGCAATATTCTCTTAATTTGTTTTATATCAATGTGTTAAAAAAAAAAAGCGAAATCAGAAATGGCTAAATATAAAATATGACATGTTAATAAATCATTAGGATTTGTAAGTAACAAAAAAAAAAAAAGCTTTTCGGTTATTAGCTAGTTCTGTCACACTGTATGTGGTGCTCATTTAAAAACGAGTCGCAAACGAACAGAGATGTTTCATCACCACTTTGATGTGGAAATGATGTCACATGTGTCTCTTCTTTTCAGGCACACTTCATAGTGCGCCATACGCGGTTTGTGACATAGCCATGAAGTCTGTGTGCAGGAATTAGACACGGTTTCTTTTTCCTTTTCCTTTGTTCTGAGCAGAAATTATATTTTTACGCTCCTGCTCCTGTGCTTGACGCCACCACTTGACTTGGAAACAGCTTAGACTCAAATGAAAGATCGCGTCTTCACATCTGATTGCCTACTCTGCTTCTAGGAAGCCTAGGGTATAAATAAAACCAAACACCGCATTTAACTGTGGGTTTATTTGTACTGTTTTTAGAGCAGGCTTATGCTTTGGGGAAAGAAAAAAACTTTCAACATAGATTTTCCTGTCATTGCCTCATCTTTGAAAATTGCTATCTAATGTCAGACATTTCTATAGGCAGATGTGCCGATGTGCCTTCTGGGGGGAAAAAGTTTAGATATAGGCTTGTATTATATATAGTCACATTAAAACTAAGAAATAATGGAGTCAAGCACTAACTCAGCTTTTTTTCGTTCTTCCTTCCTTTCCTTTTTTAAGGAATTTATCAGGATTTTACTTCACAATTTTGATTATACTAATTTATTAGTTTTTATTTTTGCCCCCTGGGTGTAAAAGTTAAAAAACGGTCTTTTTTAGCTCGCAAAAACATTCTTCTACCGTGGAGGATGAACTTCCAAAGTTTTACTTCATCCCTAAACATTAACAGCTAGACAAGCTGGACCACGTTTCCACTACTTCCTTATTTAATACAAATTCCTTTATGGTTCCAGGATGCTGGGTCTGAAGTGTATACCGTACGTCACTTTTAAATTACACCAGATACTCAAGCTATATCAAATAATCATCCAGGCTTGTACATTTAATAATTTAAATTGAGCATCTTTCCTGCTTCAGCAGTTTTAGCTGCAAAGGAAGTTATTATAACAATAAAAATGGCTCCCAAAATATCATTAAAACCCGCTCACTGGGACTGGTAGTATATGTGAGTTTTTGCAGTAAAATGTAATGAAGAAAATGGCAAGAAAATAATGGGCAAGAGAATACTTTATAACAATCATTTTTGTATTAAATTATTGAATGTGTATTTTTTTTTTCTTTTTACATAAAACTCATTACCATCCATTATCCATTATTTATTCATGTTAATCTGTTGTGGTTGTAACGGAGTTGTAAATGTACTGTACATTTATCAGGGTGGATTTAGAAGTCAGTATTCATGACGCAAACCAGCACCTACCAGTAAAATACTTGTTTATTGTATATCATATACCTGTATAATGTTGTAACGTTGTATATAATGGTGTATAGTGTAAATATATCTATTTTTTTTCATTATTCCTCACTAGTTAAATATCTAATTAAGTTTATGTTAATAGCACATTTAAACACTGTTACGGTTAAAAATATTAGTGCCATGTCATTTCATTACGAGACTTTCATTGATTTCGTTGAACGGTTGGATTGACAGCACTCACTAGATTATCCAACAATGGTAAAGTCAAAGGAGCTCAGTGCAGATCTGAGAACGAAGATGATAGATTTTCCCAATTCAGGAACCTCTAAAGAACTAGACTAGACTTTAAACTATTGTACAGTAAGTACACGTTATTGGAAAGTGGCAACTTCGCCAAGAAGACCCACAATGTCACTGATTCAGCTAAAAGGAAGCTGGTTCTGATGTTCAAGGTATAACCCAAGAACCACCAAGGCACTGGTCTGACATGAACTGGAATGCTACGAGTGTCACTTTCTACAGTCAAGCTAGTTTTATATCGCCATGAAAGGCTACCGTCCAAGAAAGAAGCCCCTGCTCCAAAAATCAGTCCTTTCAATCTCACCTAAATATTGCAACTGAGCTCATAGACAAAGAAATAGCCTTCTGAAGGAAGGGAAAGTATGCTATCCATGTAACGATACATAAAAATTTGTATTTGTTGATTAGTTTGCATTTGTTCCAAGTTATGATTATTATTAGTATTAGTAGTATATTAGCTTTTTTTTAAAAAATGATTTTATTGGGTTATTGGCAATGGAAAAAAAAATCAATTTATGTCTCTTTATATTAATTCATTAACAAGACAGCTTTAGCCTGACACTTTGTTGTTAAAATTACCACCCTGTTGTTGTTGTGATCGCTATTATTTAAAATATATGAAATGCTATTGCCAACAATGAAGGCATCATCATTAAGATTTGGCAAAAAGTGACAGCAGCAGCTCATTTTGCTTACGCAGCACTCCTGATTTTCATCTGAACTCACTGGTCCCCCACAAAGCCCACGTCAGCATGAGCAACAAAGAAAGTGCACGTATTGTAGCGTCTCGTTTGCAGTGCTGCCAGTCACCTGCGACTAGGTATGTTTTAAAATCAGATCGCTATGAGTGATTTTATTTTGATTTGATTTGATTGCTCTGAAAGTTAGCCAGAGTCACTCACTCCCTCACATTCTTCTGTGATCGGTGAGCTGGCAGTAATCGAATCACATGAAGAGAAAGCACTCAGGGAGGAAGGAGAGAGAGAGAGAGAGAGAGAGAGAGAGAGAGAGAGAGAAGGAGACTTGTTGTGCAGCAAGAGAACAGAAATGAGCAATGCATGCCAAAAGAAAAGAGCTTATGGAGTCAGGATTAGTGCAGAGGCAAAAGAGGATCCTCACAGGCTGCTGCTTCTTAAGAGCCCTCCACTCCTGTCCTCCTTTCACTTTTCCCTGATCTTTCCTTTACATTTATACTCTAGTCCATTCCTTTCTTTCGTGTTGTATTGTTTACTGTTTATCTTTTCATTTCATTTCTTTTAAATTCCTCTTCATTTTATTTTCTTGAATCCCTTTTCCTATTCCTTTCTTTATTCCATTCCCTCCATTGCCTCTCCTCTCTCTTCTTTTTTTCTCTTGCTCTTCATTTATGTTCATTCCCTTTTCTTGTCCTCTACATTCCAGGGTCCAATCCAGTTGTGTCCATCCTCCGTGGAACACAGTATACAATATGGAGCACTGCAACACAGAGCACTAAACCTGTGCAAATCCTTCACGTGCGTAACTGTAGCGAGATCACGGGTAAATATTACTTAAGTAAAAGTCGAAGCCCTTCAAGTACATCTCTACTTGAGCAAAAGTACAAAGTACTCACCTTGAAAATGATTTAAGTATCTGAGCTTGTGTTAGCTCACGATAAGTCATAGTAAAAGTCTCTCTCTCTCTCTCTCTCTCTCTCTCTCTCTCTCTCTCTCTCTACCCTTCTCCTTCCAGACTGTGGAAATGCTGTTTTCGGTCGCTGTATGAAACCACCAGCAGGTGGTAACATTATCATTTCAAATGCCATACTTTGGTTATGTAATGCAATGCCATGCAAAATGTAGTGAAGTAGAAATACAGAGATTTTATTGCAAGATGTAGTGAAGTAAAAATTATCCACAAATAAAACTCCATAAAGTAACGATGTAAATCTACTTAGTTACCTTCCACCTCTGCCTACAGTATATTACATCAACATGCAGCAGTGCAGTGGCTCCTCCATATCACACTGCTAACTGTATTTCAGCTAGCTACTGTAGCTGTCCTATTTTGCAATAGAAACGTTAACGTCTCTTACCTCTAGTTTTGTTTCTGTTGCGCACTTATACCAGATATTTTGGTTTCAGATATGACAGCTGGTACAGGCGCTCCAGGATAAGTCATTGTTTAGACAAGCCAGGCTTCAGTTTATTCATTTTTACTGTCAGAAGAGGCAATATGCTACACATCATTACTTCTCCAGCTTTCACTTATGAGTTACCTGAGAGACATTACTCTCTTCCATTTTTTTAATGTATTTTAATAGCAAAAATCGAGACAACGTTGGTCTTTGATTGTGCTTTACATTGTGTTGCGAAGATCAGCAGTTTTGAGGTAGCATGCTGAGGGGTGAAAACGTGGACAGCTTTATAGTGCCGCACATTTCATACATGCTGGACGCTTTACTTTGTGTACACATTTAAGTACAGCATTTATTTATCAAATAATGTATACGTACAATACCGCACAGTGAAATTCTTTATTCTTGGTGCAGGGGTCAGAGCACAAGCTCATTTAGCCATTTAGCCGCACCCCTGGAGCTGTAGGGTTAAGGGCCTTATTGAAGTGCCCAACAGCCCTTCAAAAAAAAAAAAAAAAAAACATTTACTGCATTACTGTATTTTAAGAATACTTTTTCTTACATATTTTTTAACATGACTCTTCATTTCATATGATTACTTTAAATATTTATTTTTAATTATAATATTTTTTCAACATGATACATTTTCATGTTTTTTTTCTTCCAAATAAATAAAAAATATTTTAAAGCATTCATTTATTTAATATAATTTCATGTATTCATTTTTCCATGAATTATATGTACATATTATATTTTACTGATTATTTTATTACCTAATTTGTTTCTTTTTACCAGATTTTTTGCCAACCGGAAAATACTTTTTTCTTTCAAGTGGTTAATTTTTTTCCCCTATATCTGATCCTATATTCTTTGCATTTTGCTATATATTTTATTTTGTTGTATTTTTCTCTTCTACTTCTGATGCTTTTTTATTTTATTTTTGTTTTCTAAGGAAAGAAAGTTTTTTGGTCTGAAAAGACAGCGAGCGGAAGCCACCTACTGTATGCCAGATATGTCTGAAATGATATCAACAAATCCTTGACTGAGGTACATTAAACACTCATCATGGTACACAGTGAGCTTGTTCAGTGTGTAGAGTGCAAGGTATTTAGTCATTTTCCTTCCACTGTTAGTAATATATTCTCTGACGTCTTGGTGGCATACTCGTAGCCTTAATTTATCTAAGGCCATGTCCACACGTAGCTAGTTATTAAAAAAATTTAATAAAATTATATATTACAGTGGAAGCGGGCTTGTAAACCAAATCAAACCTTCCCATAAGAAATAATGAAAACTCAAATAATTTGTTCCATAGCCCAAAAAATGAATACAGAAAAATAATTAATACAATATAAATTAAAAATAAAATAAATTAACCTGCACTTTACCTTTAAAAAAGTTTAAATAAATCCCAACAGGTAAGTGTTTCTGTTTGTGCGCGCAGGCGCCGTGTGTGTGTGGAATTAGCCCCTTCCCTCGCCTCATCTTACACAGTAAAACTCCTCCTCCCTCCCCCCAGCTCGCTTTTTAAGTTTCACAACAAACACACACACAACGGAAACACTGTTTTAACTGAAAAAAAAAAGAAATATCTCTAATGACACTTGCATGAGTGCACACTAACGGGATCACTGCTATAAATAAAAACAAATGAACCAGCACCTTACCTTTGAAAAGAATCGCGACAGAGCGATTCTTTACTTTACAGAGAGTTTCTGTGTAGAGCTGAGTGTGAGTGTCTGTGTGAAGCCGGGGAGGTGGGGTGTAAAGGCGAGAGAGTGTGTGTGTGTGAGACGGTGTGTGTGTGTTGGTGTCAAAAAACTCGGCACTCGTAAACCAAGACATGCTCATTTTTCAAGTCAAAATTGATTTAAAAAATATATATAATTCTGTCCACGCGATCTAGGTTTTAAAAATATCTTTGTCCACATGAAAACACAAAACGCCCTGTTAAATGCTGTCAGAAGCATCCCTAATCAACAGGGAGCCAATCAGAAGCCTAGACATGACATCATTACCGGTTTTGCTTTGTAGAAGTCCGATGGATCTCATCCAAAACCGTCGTCACTGTCTGCGGTGTCTGTGTCGTTGGAGTTTAGTACAGTATGTAGCAGTAGTGAGCTTCATAGTACATTTAGGCACCTCTGTTCATTAACATAATGTGTGAGGAACCACAGTTAGTGCATGTATGTACAAGCATGTAAAAAGTCCAGTAAACAATGTTTACACAGTCACTAGTTTACTGTACTTAAGTCCACCATTGCACAAAATATTCTCATAAATAAAGCTGACAACAAATCAAAGAGACTAGCACACAGACAATCAACAGCACACGAGGTTTACATGTGTTTCACCCTTTGGATGAAAGGACAAAAACGCAGGGAGAAAAATCTCTTTTAAAAATACGTGTGGACAATACCTAAGTCGTACAAAAGCAAAGTTTTTCAAAAATAGTTATTCACATAGGAGGTAATGAAATACTGTAAACCTTGCTGTATATTCTGTACTGTATATATATACTGTATATGCTCTTTGGACTCAGTGTCACATTGAGATAGCTCACAACAGATTATTGTCACTGAACTGTTGGTGCTCCAAAAACAATATGTGGGCTTTAAAGATATTTGGAGTAACTTTGAGGGCAAAACTGGCCTTTTAAGGTGGGATATTGTCCATCCCACTAAGGAATTTCTTGCAAAATAGGTCATAGTCACAAAACAAACGTACTGTAATTATGCAGTGACAATCCAAAGTGCAGATGAGAGAACAGACAAAGGGGCTAAACCGATCACAATGATAATCTAACCATCACACAAAAACCTGGACACAAATGTGAAGTTCACTGATAAAATGTGTAGTCAAAAAACACAAGTCTCCCCAGTCCTTTCTGCTGTTCTGTATTCACAGACATTCAGCCATACTCTGAATGTCTTTGTAAACCTGTTGTTTCTTTAGACAAAGCATTAATTATTGCAGACTTTAATGTTAATTTCAAGAATCCAGAAGACCAGCTGAGAACAGCATTTTTCAGGTTACACTATCTAATTTTAATATTCAAATGAAATATAGAAACTATAGTGACATTTCTGCAGTCTGAAATTATCTCAGATCATTATCTAATCTTATGTAAAATGTGTCTTAGTAAAAAAAAAAAATAAAAAAAAAACTCTTTCACACTACTGCATTAAACATACATTCTCATCAGATACCACACAGAGCTGTATCAGTAATCTGCCTGAGATATCAACTCTGACTGGCTCACTGTCTGACCCCACAGACGATGAATGCTGAGAAACAACGTCTCTATTCAGCTTTTCTAATAGCTTTATGATGAACAAACTTTTACTGCCGTGCTTTACAATTGTATAAGGTATCCATAAATAACTGTAAGTGAATATGACAAAAATCCTTAAATTCTAATAATAAACAGAGATATGAAAAAAATAAAATACTTGATTTTTAATGATACAGTAAAGCTTTTATATAGGTTTATGTTTAAAGTTTAAGTATTGTCATTATCACTGCTTTTGTTTCTCTGAATCCAGAATCTGGGCTCGGTAAAGGAGGTGGATAAACTATCAACTATGTGATGAATGGTCAAGATAGAGTGGACCAAGACATTCAGTTTAATAATAATAAAAAAATAATAAATAAAAAATAATAAAAAATGAAAAAAGGACTATTGGTTGAAAAAGAAGTTTAATCACCATTAAAGTATTAAATATTGAAACATAGCCCTATAATAATATAAAATAAGACCCCCCCCCCCCCACACACACACACATTATGTTTGAGGTCTTTTGCTGACATTGGCAGAAAGACAGTTGTCATCTCCACACTTCAAAAACTGTCTTTTATCCATGTTGTCAAACTTTAACAGATCAAGGTACTGTAAATGCTGACTAAGCAGTGGGATATAGAATGCACTACTGTTTGATCTGTCAAAACAATATGCATCACACGAGTTGAGACACCGTTCTAAAGAAAACTTTAAGAATTTTTATAGCTGGATTAGCACTAGTTAGAGGTGCTACTCAGAGGAGGGTAAACGATAGTCAGAGAAGAGTAAAAACTAATCAGAGGTGAGTAAATGGTAGTCAGGGAAGGTTAAGAAGAGTAAACCATGTTTCAGAAATTTAAGATGTGTATAGCCCCACTAAAGCCATGGTCTGGGTTCTTTACAAAAGTTCTGCTGTCTATAGCAAGAAATGATACAAAGAGCATGCATACACAAGTACGTGCTTTTTACAATCAAGTTGAGGGGAAGCTTTAGTGTTTGATTCCTTTTCTTCCTCATTTTGTCTCAGAGAGTTTTTCCTACCACCATTGCCTCTGGCTTTTCCCACTTTTTTTTTTCTCTATTAATTTATATCAGTAGAATTTTTGTTTTCTATAAATCTGCTTTTCGACAATATTTATTGTTAAAAGTACAACACAAATGAAACTGCATTGCATTAAGTTCATGCCAGGGCAAAACAGGTTAAAAGACATTTTGATGCTTTTAACTTCTAATCAGTCATGTAATATAAGGGTTCTTTTATTATATAAAAAAAAGCTAACCTTGCAAATTAAATCAAATAAAACTTAGTCACACAAGATGTGAAATGGTACAAGTGTCCAGTAATATAAAACATATTCACAGTGATACACTCACCTAAAGGATTATTAGGAACACCTGGTTAATTTCTCATTAATGCAATTATCTAATCAACCAATCACATGTCAGTTGCTTCAATGCATTTAGGGGTGTGGTCCTGGTCAAGACAATCTCCTGAACTCCAAACTGAATGTCAGAATTGGAAAGAAAGGTGATTTAAGCAATTTTGAGTGTGGCATGGTTGTTGGTGCCAGACGGGCCGGTCTGAGTATTTCACAATCTGCTCAGTTACTGGGATTTTCACGCACAACCATTTCTAGGATTTACAAAGGATGGTTTGAAAAGGGAAAAACATCCAGTATGCGGCAGTCCTGTGGGTGAAAATGCCTTGTTGATCCTAGAGGTCAGAGGAGACTGGGCCGACTGATTCAAGCTGATAGAAGAGCAACTTTGACTGAAATAACCACTCGTTACAACCGAGGTATGCAGCGAACCATTTGTGAAGCCACAACATGCACGACCTTGAGGCGGATGTGCTACAACAGCAGAAGAACCCACTGGGTACCACTCATCTCCACTACAAATAGGAAAAAGAGGCTACAATTTGCACGAGCTCACCAAAATTGGACAGTTGGACAGTCTGATGAGACTCAATTTCTGTTGAGACATTCAAATGGTAGAGTCAGAATTTGGCGTAAACAGAATGAGAACATGGATCCATCATGCCTTGTTACCACTGTGCAGGCTGGTGGTGGTGGTGGTGTAATGGTGTGGGGGATCTTTTCTTGGCACACTTTAGGCCCCTTAGTGCCACTTGGGCATCGTTTAAATGCCACGGCCTACCTGAGCATTGTTTCTGACCATGTTCATCCCTTCATGACCACCATGTACCCATCCTCTGATGGCTACTTCCAGCAGGATAATGCACCATGTCACAAAGCTCGAATCATTTCAAATTGGTTTCTTGAACATGACAATGAGTTCACTGTACTAAAACGGCCCCCACAGTCACCAGATCTCAACCCAATAGAGCATCTTTGGGATGTGGTGGAATGGGAGCTTCATGCCCTGGATGTGCCTCCCACAAATCTCCATCAACTGCAAGATGCTCTCCTATCAATATGGGCCAACGTTTCTAAAGAATGCTTTTAGCACCTTGTTGAATCAATGCCACGTAGAATTAAGGCGGCTCTGAAGGCGAAAGGTGGTCAAACACCGTATTAGTATAGTGTTCCTAATAATCCTTTAGGTGAGTGTATAAAACATATTATTTTACATATAAATATGTACAAATTTAATATAAAAGGTACATTATAAAAGATTCATGGCAGACAAAGCATAAACTGTCAAAAAAAGGTCTGGAGGAAAAGTGTAGGGAGCAAAATAATCCAACATAAACCACTCTTGTGACACTGCTAGAGAAAGCGACAGACCAGTTTGGGACTCTGGGGTTTTAATGTGTAAGATTCTGCTGCTCACAGCATGAAAAGCCTTTTAGAAAGTCACCTCTAACACTTATCGCCTCTCAATTCTCCTAATCCCAGACCTCTTCCAGCCTCTTTTAGCTTGCACACAAAAAAAAAAAAGCCAGTTCAATAACAGCATAATGAGTAAAGATGAGTAGAGCTACAGTAAGTCTACAGTATATGTTACTGATAACTAAATAAATGCAAATGGAAGAAAGGAGAAAATGTATCATTTACTAAAAACTAATAAAACACGCCAGAGTTCTATTTAGGATAAAATGATTGTGGCGACAGGCTCATAGTCAGTGCGCTCCATAATAAACCAGGTTTAACCTCATCCAATGGAAAAGGCAGGAGATACCGGTTCAGTACCTCGGACAGCACAAAAGGCGTAAAAATAGGGGGTGGGGCGCCACCACTCACCAGCATTAACAGCAGCGAATCCTCGACCGTCTCCCTTTCGACCGCTCCCTATAAAAGGAGTAGGAAAGAATGTACTCAGTTGACCGATATTACTCTCCTCTCCCCACAGACTAGGACTCGTATGAATCCTCGCCTGTGTATATGCCGGCTCACTGTTTCACCGCAACCTTGTTTTCTCTCTGTGTACATGATTACCTGGCCCACTACGTGCTTTACAATGATTAAATGGAATTATTGTCTTCAAAAACTGTTACCAAACTTGTCTCAGGCTTTGATTATGTATACAGTACATTCGCCCAGGAAGACTTTTAGTGGGGTTAGGGCAGGACTATGTGGTGGGCAATTCATGTGCGAAAAAAGATTCCTCATGCTTTCAGAAAAACTATTTCACTTTTTTTTATTATTATCATTCTGTAATATGTGTGTGCCACAAGTAAAGGAAATAAAAAATCCATAGATCTGATACACTGGTCATCCAGTACATTCAGATCATCAGCTGACTTCAATTTATTGTCACATACAGTAACGCTGGTGAGCCTAGACCTGACCAAATGAGGTAATCCCAGATCACAAGACTACGTCCAGAGGCTTGGGGTGAATGATTCCCCTGTGTTCTGAATCACGTTTACTGATAGTGTTTTGAATTTTTTTTTTAAACCGAAAAAAAAAGCATTTGTATAATTCTTTCACAAGTTCTCTTTCATAATGTTCAGTCTTTTTACTAATCGTGCAACAGCTTCTATTTGACAAATGATTCTGGTGAGCTGTGGATCAGGAACACAGATCAGTACCATGTGATTAAAAATAAACTAATATACACATTACAAAGCAAGAACTCGCATAGGAGCCAACAGCCCCAGGGCCGCCCTGTACAGTGTGCACTATGTGTGACCCATCGCTCTGGAATTGGGTCAATCTGACCTCATCAGTCTACATAACATTTCCATTGCTTCAAAGTCCAATCTTTATGCTGTCTAGCAAATTGAAGCCTTTTTTTCTGAATAACACTAGCAAGTGCTTTTCTTTTCTTTTCTTAGCTGTTTTATTTGCTTGGTGCAATAATGTTTAAGGACTAATGGCTAAAAATGTCACCCTTCTAAATCACAGTTACATCCTTTCCAGAAGGAAATAATTATTTAAACTAAAATTAACAGAAAATTTGTTAAACAATCATGTAATCATGATCCTGTAATCAAATGTAGTTATTACATTAAAAAAATAGCTCTAAAAATTCATGCAAACAGCAAAAAATGCTGTTTTTTGATAGACACATACCTAAGAAAGGATAAATACAGTAACATCCTTTTCATCACCAAGTGATGTTACTGTATTTATCCTTTCTTAGGTATTTGTCTGTCTGTCTGTCTGTCTACAGTTCATTGCTGTTTGCATGAACTTTTAAAGCTGATTTTTTATGTAATCAATTCAACCTTCTGACCAATCAGAGTTGAGAATAAATAAAGTCTGCAATAAAGCCTGCTTAAGGTTAGCAATGTGTTTGTGAAAGTCAGACAGCATGGGGTGAAGATTCAGCACCTTTGTTTTATGTGGTTTAATTTTAACCTAACAGTGGGTACATTTTTTTTATTCATTTTTATTTTATTTTAGAAAAACTAATTTGGGAAATAATGCTTCTGAGTTTATTTATATTAGCTTTGGAAATCATATACAGTAAATTGAGGCTATAGAGGATAAAAATATTTAAACAGTAATAGGAATTTAAAAAATCTAATCATGTTTCAAATTGTATACTACAATGTCTTTACATCAATTGTGTTAAGTGCTATTTAGGCATTATTGTGTGTAGGACATGATACACCCATGTTATGAAAAGTTTTTAAACAGTTTGCAATAAATACACTCATTCACTTAAGGCAGTGGTGCTTCAACAGCTTAGGCTCTGGACTACTGATCAGAAAGTTAAGAGTGTAAATCCAGGCACTGTCAAGCTGCCAGTTTTGGGCCACTGAGCAAAGCCCTTAACCCTCTTTCTGCTCCAAGGGTGCCTTCACAACCCCAGCTTACTAACAAGCAAGGAAAAAAACATTGTCCTGCATTTGTATATGCAACATCAAAGAATTATTTTCCCCCTGAATAGCATTTTAGAACCTTGTGTCATTTTTTTAAATATATTTTTTTCTAAAATTTTCTAATTTTATTAAGAATATTTCTGGGTTTAAGAAGACTTAACATACTGCAACTATAAAACTGGTGAGATTATTGTGGTCATCTTTTTTGTCTATTTTATATTATTCTTTATAGTAATTCCATAGCAACCTGAGAAATTCAGATAATGTTGTAGCACAAATAATAATAATAATAATAATAATAATAATAATAATAATTATTATTATTATTATTATTATTATTAATAATAATAATAATAATAATAATAATAATAATAATAATAATAATCCAGCTTGATTTGCATAGACTGATAATTTTTACCACTGAGCTTCCTAGCCCTATCTTCATTCATTTCGTTTTCATATAGCTAAAGCTATATGATTATACTCAAAACCCATAGATGTGACTCATGTTAGGATTTAAAATGAGTAATATTTAGCCGTTTCCTACTTTTACAGTATGTATGTGTATTTATGGAGTTCTATGTTTCCAATAAAGGGTAACAATTTCTACAAACTACAGCTATTGAATTATAGATTATTCAACCTATTAGTTTGAGGAGTGAATGTTCCTTTTAGTGATTAACAACCTGGATCTACTAATCACAGTCCAAATTGAACCAATTACAATTCTGATTTGATTAACTTTAACGTAAGGGTCTGTAATCTGCATTTCCATCAGGCTTAGTGCAACACACACAAAATTTGTAAATCTTCTAAATCGTTCTAAAAACAATTTTTCGAACATTTCCTACAGTCTTCTTAAGGTGGCCTTATAAGAATCCAGCGTTTGTAGCCTGGTTGTAAGTTCGTGCCCAGGGTCGATGGTCTTGACCAACATTTTCTCTGAACTTAGAATGAAATCCACTCTTTGCAAAGCTATATAGGAGTGCTGTCAGAATAACCTAAGAACAACTTTTGATGATCATTTAGATTCAGAAGACATTTCCAGAAGCCCATATTCCTACAGTGGCTGTAGGTATGCTGCAAGAACACATTAAGTTGATCATGGGTCAAATGACATCCACCAACCCACATCAGTCAATTTTCTAGCACCAGAAAATGTGTGAATAGCCGCCACTTTATATATAGTACCATGACAAAATCAGAGGTGGAAAGTAACGAATTACATTTACTTTTTCACGTTACTGTAATTGAGTAGTTTTTTTTTTTTTGTGTACTTCTACTTCTTGAAGTAGTTTTTCAAATCAGTATTTTTATTGTTTAAGTATTGTACTTCGCTACATTTGAAATCAGTAAAAAATAAATGAATGAAAATGAAAAATAATAAAAAAATAATGCAATGGGGAAGGGAAAAAATGCACCCCAGAAACCACTGCACGGATTGATTGATGGGCGGGGAGAACAAACGCGCTAAATTCACAAGAATGTTAGAAATAGACAAAACAGATGCCAGTGATGCAGACCCAGCTGAAAGCAAAATGCAATCAAATTCTTATGAAGTAAACCCATGGTCCATGGTAAGTAATTGTTACCCTGTGGCCTGTCCATATCATTTTTTTTCAGTGCCCTTATGTACTGTAGCGACACGGTATTTCACTTTAACCATACATTTTGTCAGAGGCATGCCAAGCACCATATCAATGCTGAGCAGTTCATAGGAAAAAAATCATTGAAAATTGAAAATTGAAATTGAAAATTCCACCATCAGTTTTCTTAATCATTAGTGCCATCTTTTGTGCATCTAAACACTTCTGGCTGGAGTGTATTTAAGTTAAAGCATGCTATCATAAAATGCTAACTTTTATAATATCATACGGATCAACATCATCAATAATTATAAGAGCTATAGGACGATTAGCTACTTTCCCAGATCAGAAAACAATACAGATTAACTAGTTGGCTAACAGCTTATCCTGATCTGTTAAGCAGATTTCATATTCAATTAAAAATTTTATTTGTCACATACACAACCATACACAGTACAATGTAAAGTGAAATGCTTTCTGTGACTGAAAAATACAATTACACTAAAGACAAAAGCTGCAATAAAAACATTTTACAATAGTGAGAGATTACATTCAAAGCAAAATGAAATAAAACTTTAAATAAAACTTTATTGTATATTATATAGTAACTATTATATTATATTTACTTAAAAACTAAAAAGTCATATATAAAAATAGTATAGGAATCTAGGAATCAGAGAAATATGACTATAAACAATCAGTCAGTACAGCAGCAGTGTGATTGTCTCTGGCATAAAGTGCAAAATAGTTTATGTGCAAATAAAGAAATGCCTGAGGACATATACAGTAAATAAATATTCAGAGATGTGGGGTAACGGAAATGTAGGGTGTGTTTCAGAAAGTCTGGTTAATTAGTGCTTGGTGTTGGATTTAAACATAATAAAGACTTAATTACAGGAAACTTTATACACTACTTTATATAGACTCATAACTAAATGAAATTATATTTCCACATGTACAGTATGTCACAAAAGTAAGTACACCCCTCACATCTCTGCAAATATTTAGTCATATCTTCATAGGACAACACTGTATAAATGACTCTTTTATACTCACTGTTGTTGCCAGGGCTTCAGCTGTTATTGGCTGTATTTTTAGTTATTTTGAGGGACAATAAATTTACACTGCTACTGTATACAAACTTTACACTGACTACTTTTCGTTGTGTCAACGAGTCATTCATGCAGTGTTCTCCTATGAAAAGATATAAATAAATATTTGCAGAAAGGGGTGAGGGGTGTACTCACTTTTTTGTGACATACCGTATATACTGTACATTGATTTTTAGATCTGAATCAGGATGGTATAGTTTAATAATGTATTAAATAGAAGAATATCTAATTAAGCCTTTATAGTACGTTTGCTTACTTGTACTATCATCAGAGTATTTTGTTTTCAATTTTCTACAACGAACACACATATCAATGGAAACACCATGTACATACAAGTATCCCCATCAACAGCAGGACCATCCTCAGTAAAGAAATTAGTATGTTATTAGGGTTAGGATGCTAGTATACCAATAAAACATGACACTATTAATAAAATATTAAAATTAAGAAATAATGTGAGAATGATGATTAGGCCTACTGCAGTAGTAGTAGTAGTTGTAGTAATAGTATCAGTGTGTGGTGTACTGTACTTGAACTTTACACAGTCACTGTAACAGGCTAATATTAAACTGAATTTCATTGTCATTGTAAAATTCAATACAATTGGCAATTCCCCTTTAACAATGCCAAATATAATAAATAAATGTATAAAATATATAAAACAAAGCAAAATATACATATATCTCTCAGAAATCAAAATCTAAACTTTATTTATATAGCACTTTACAACAACAACTGACAGTTGCCCAAAGTGCTTCACAAGGTTACAATAAAACATAAGAATTAGGAGTCAAACCAATAATAAACCTAGCAGATTAATAAGTAAGTAAATAAATAAATAAATAAATAAATAAGGAATAACCCGATCATAAAACGGAAAGTGAAAGGACCATACTCTAGTGGGAATGATATACGCAAGACAAACCAGATGTGTCTTCACTGTAAAGAGTGCCAGATCAGTTATTAATTATGTATCTGGTGGAAGTAAGTTAAACTGTTTTTGTGCAACAATGGCAAATGCTCAACACCAATGCTTATACCTCAATCTCTAGACTGCACTGGCCAGAAGACCTCAAGCGTCTGTCTTGATTCTGCATAGACAAAAGATCGGTCAGATAGCTCGGTGCAAGTCCATTTAACGCCTTAAAAACAAACAATAAAATCTTAAAATCAATTCTAAAATGCACCGGGAACCAGTGGAGAGACCGGAGAACCGGTGTTATGCGTTCACGACTACAAGCTCGTCTTTGGCACATTTAATACAAGTGCCAAAGATGAGTTGCTACATTTTGCACTCCCTGGAGGTGTGCAAGGGAGGACTGGTTTATCTAACCATGAAGTCTGTTGCAGTAATCCAGTCTTGAACTAATAAAATCATGAATTGTTCTCTCAAAATCATTGTGTGAAAGGGAAAGGCTTTACCTTTACCAGCTGACGCAACTGAAAAAAAAAAAAAAAAATTAGTCTTAACCACTGCGATAATTTGAGCGTCAAGTTTCAATTCACTATCGTGTAACCTCTATAAAATAAATAAATAAATAAATAAATAAATAAATAAACTATAGGTTTAAGAAGAGAGAGAAGCACATATATTGCAAATTACATTAAGGTAGTTATAATTGTAAATGCTGCATTTTTAATGGGGGTCACTTAATGGATTGATTATGTGTGTTCATGGCTCTTGGGATACAATTAGATTTTTCTTCTTGAAATAGCTAAGACAGCTAAATAGATTATTTTTATAACTGGATCTTTTCTTGACATCTGGGCACACCTTTTCCATTTTTTTTTTGTGCAACGTTTAATCACTCCCTCTCCGATGGATGCTGATGCCGAATTCAAGTAAAGTTCCGCTGTGTAACTCTCTACGTCTGCCTGATGCTTTGCAATAAAACCTCCAGGTCAATGCAGAAATAATCGGGGCTGACTGGCTACCAGGCAGGGATACGTAAAACTATTTATGCCAATCCACTCCGTTTGGGCCAGTAACCACACAACTCTCTTAGCCAATACTAACTGATTGAGACCAATTCACATACCAACAGATCTTCAACTGCGTTTTTTTTTTTTTTTTTTTTGTACATCTAAGCATTTGGCAGACACCCTTATCCAGAGTGACTTAAATTTTTATATCATTATACATCTAAGAAATTGAGGGTTAAGGGCCTTGCTCAAGGGCCCAACAGTGGACACTTGGTGGTTGGGGGGTTTGAACCTGGGATCTTCCAAACCAGAGTGCAATGTCTTAACAACTGAGCTACCTCTGCCCCGCCTTTGTCTATTTTAATTCCATGTGTGTTATCTGCCCAATTGTTAAGCGGCCCTCTCAGGAAACCTCTGGTCCTCCTGATAGTCAGTCCGCTTATATTAATAGCTGATTTTGTTTGAATTTCATCATGTGGTGGTTTTGAGCCATCTTTATTTTCTGCAACTGTAGATGCCTCAATTTTGGCTGATTTCTAACCCCCTTCCCCGTTCCATTCACCTTTAACGTGATGTTCTTCCTTAGAATCGCTTCTTTTTGATGGCTTGCTACTGTAATGCTTAAATAAAATGATGGTACATTTAATGTAAATGACATGCAAAGTGTGTCACATGAATATATGATATGTAAATAACCTCATAGTGGACACAAGCTTTTGTACACGTACCTGAAACTGATTCATTATTTGTGCTCAAAATAACATTCATGGTTCCTTGTACTTGTTTCTGCACGTGTGTGATTGGAGGACATTATGTTATTTGTGTTATTTGTTATATTGACTATTAAATCTGAGCAGATATTTTCCATTATATCACACAATACACAGTGCCACCTGGCCCAGGTCTGGACGACTGCTGCTTAAGGAGAAGCTAGATGATGAATGTTACAGGTTATCTGATTCACACAACATTATTCTGAGCTATCGGCACAAAATCTAAATGGATAAAGCTACCGAGTCATATTTCTCCTGAGAAGCAGCTTTCCTTTGCTTTATATGAGGTTCAGGAGTCAGTGACGGATGTGTTTACAGGGGCTTGATCATATCTGGGATATTTACATGATGAATCAGACAAATCAAGAAAATGTCCTCAAAGGCAAATTTTAATATTGAGCGGTTCAGCTCTGAATTCGGGTCCCAAAGCAGATACAATCAGACGCTCTGTTTACTTTTAACAAATATACTCATTTAAACTGTTTACTATGAGAGCATGAATGAAATATAAATGAGCTTAAAATTAATAGGTCCCAGAGAAAGACTGCTTGTTAAAAATCCTAAAAATGAAAAAGTAAGATTCTGATACCATTACTTTAAAAATATATTTTTTTAAAAATAGCAAATCCTGCAGGTACTTCACAGCTTTCCAGCTTTCAAACAGTCAAAATTGCATCATCCTTCTGGTAACTGGCTAAAGATGGTACCCCATAATACTGTATATGATTAAACAAAGAAATAGAGTACAGTACTGTGCAAAAGTCTTGAGACCCCCCCCCCCCCTTAATCTCTTCATATTGACTTTAATCACAATTGAATTAAATTTAATGACACCTCATTTCCCCTCTCGTCTGTTCCAACCACTCAGCATTCAGCATCAGCAGTACAACTAATCACCGACCTGATCATCTGTCATCACCTGCACCTGCTTCTCACTGGTTTATGCCTTAAGTCAGAAGTTTGTTGTGTTTTTTCCAATGCTAGAATGTTTCATAAGTCACGTGCGGCTTAACCAACAACAACAACAACAACAACAACAACAACAACAACAACAACAACAACAACAACAACAACATCCTCTGAAATTGGTTAGGTACAGGGACTGGACTGAAAATGAGACACAAAAAGTCTTTCAGGAAGCCTGGAGAACTCTTTCCCAAGAATACATTAAAAATACAAGAAAGTCTGTTTTTTTTGGAAGCAAGACATGAAGAAATGATCGCTGACTCAACACCTTTGCACAGTACTGTACATTCATTATATATATATATATATATATAATTTCCTATATTATTTTATTATATTATTATAACTAGCTACCTATCTAACTAACTAATGAACTAGACTTTAATTACGGCCTTCCATGATCTCAAAAAATACTGATGTGACACGGGAAGAAGCTGGTTTTGACAGCACTGCGTTAATCTCAGCTAAGAAACTATTCATACACGTCCCTTACACAGCATGTGTGTGTGTGTGTGAAATTAATTTGCTGTTGTCAGAGATGCCCCCCATTACCCCCGCCCACTACCCCTGCTAGGTTATGTGACAATGCAGGGTTTTTTTGCGGCTGTTGATCTGACAGCAGGAAGGGAGCGGCTTCTGAGTGACTGACAGGACAGAGGCAGGTTTACAGCAGGATCTCACAGATTAGCATTCAGGTTACAAACCGTGCTACATTTCCTCATATGTCAGCCTGGACATGACCAAACACATGACTTTTGATACGTTGAATGAGAAAATCAGCCTGGATCTTTTAGCATTGCTCACACTCCTCCTAAATATATTCCTGATTATTAATAAATACATTCTGCATTTTTATTTTTAACCCAATGTATGGGTTTATGTTTAGGCCTTGTCTAGACACCGGACCCAATCTCAGGACAGATTTCACAGAACACACAGGGAAACCCAGTAGGGCTCCTTATAGGGTGCTCCTATCCATTTCCAGCTAAACCGCGCTAAAATGCCATGGTCTGTTGTATGTCCAAGGAAAAAAAAAACATTAGCTGTAATAAGTATTGAACTCTGAAACAATTCCGCTTTGAGCTGAATCAATATTTAACGTTTCTCATTTGTTCTGACTCCAGGATAACGTTCTTAAACTGGTTAGAACAACAACAAAAAAAAGGTTCATTCTCTTCCTTTAACAGAGACTGACTATAGATGGCCAAACCCTGTAAAATAAACTCAGGTGATGTTGCTTCCTTGCAGCGCTTCCATAATTGTCCATGTGGAGATCAGTGTGCTCTCATAGTACACCCCCCCTCCCCCCAATCTCCAAATACATTTACTGATATGTTTGCTAATCTAAATACTCTAGATTTGTGCCCTCATGCCCAGTTTACGTCTGATAATTTAATAATTAATGCTCCAAGGAAGTTCAAATAAGCGTCTAAAAGTGTGAAATACATCTACAAAACAACACAATTAAAAAAAAAAAAAAGAAAGAAAAACACATGTACCTGGCTGACACGTTCTCCCAGGAAAAGCACAGAGCAACACAACATCATGTCAGTAAAACACCTCTTGACAAACTAAAAAGAAAACACACACACACACACACACACACACACACACACACACACACACACACACACACACACACACACACACACACACACACACACAATGTGAGACCCCACACTCCAACAGCTAGGCAGAATGATTATCTGGTCTGAAGTCCCATTTGAAGTCCTTCAGCACTTCCTGTACAGAGATAAGCTCAGAAAGTGGTCATCAAGTTGTCATTCCCAAACCTTTGCAGAAAGAATAAATCACTCATAGAGGAAACCCTGGCATAGAATCAACAAAACAAAGGACATGCATAAACAAACAGATATCAAAAAGAAGACACACCACCTAACAATATGAAGTGCCGTTCCACCTTCATGGCACTCCAGATCTACCCTGGTCAAGTATCACAATGGATGTCTTTCAACAGAATGATGACTTACTGTATAAAATCAGCATTATCTTCTCCTAGTCGACACTTTTTCATGCTGGTCTGAACTTTCTCAGAGCAA
>JAAGKR010007708.1:16215-34493 GCA_011419295.1 Clarias macrocephalus | reverse complement strand
TTAGTCAACCAACATATCCTATCGCCATTAGTTCTGAAGGTCACCGAGAAACCCTGTTTAGCTATGCAGCACAAGGTACAAAGTCCTTTGTTGTGATTTGGGTGGAGGGGATTTGGGGGATTCTGAAGTGCTGATGAAAAGTCTAAGCGTTGTGGGATCCTTTGATAATTACATCATGAAAGGAAGGTTTCGAAATATGACGTGACTAATAATATATACGTGTCATTTATTCTCAGACATCAGAGCAGAGTTAGACACCTCATTCATATTAATTACTCGTCACGATTTCACATGAGGAGGTGAGGTTTAATCATTTTGAATTCTGTATGTGCTTAGCAATCCATAACCTTCTTGAAAGATTCATAAGTCATTTTAATAAGGTAAATGTATAAATAAATTGATAAATCAACCAAGCTACAGTGTCATTTGATAGTTACCAGGTTGGTGTGTGTATATGCATAAATATATATACAGTATATGTATACTGTATATATATATATATATATATATATATATATATATATATATATATATATATACTTGTTGATACAGTATCAAACGATTTTGATAATGCAAATTGTGACATGATGCATTGTAATGCAAGAAAAATAATAATTTATGTGCATTGTTGGCCTGTTTGACTTAGATACTGTAAGAGTCTGGTAAATAAGTAATCTAATGCAATTACACTAGTTGTTTGAAAATCCCAATCTAAACAATATAAAATATATCCACAGCATGCTCCAATCACCCAATCTGCATTGTAGGTCAAAGGGTTACATGTTGTAACATTTAAAAGTGGATCTTTGGTTGCTATTACATGACACCAGCACTTTAATTTATGGTATAAAAGAAAGACAACAACTGGAGAACAACTCAGATATTTTGGTAAACTTTGGAGCTCTAATTTGAGTTAAAATGAGGTATATGATATTGCTATGGCCCTCATGATTAAACAGTTATTTTATTATTAACTAAAACATTTTCAATTATCAATTATAAAATGAATTTCAAAATAATTTTACCCAGGTATGAATATATTCTTCTTCAGAATTGTCTTAGATGTGTTGGTCTGTATTGACATGATAGCATAATGTAGTTGCTGCAGAGTTGTCTGCGAATCTCTCGTTCCGCCACATTCTACGAGTTAAACCGCTGAACAATAAGGGGGAGGACACGGTCAGTTCTGGTTCTATAGGCTGTGGCATTTAACCAATGCTCGGTCGGTACTAATGTGGCCCAATGTGTGCCAAGAAAATAACCCCTCGAGACAAAGCAGGATGGATCCAATAATTCATGTTGTCTACACCAAACTCTGACGCTGCCATCTGAATGTTGCTGAAGAATTCAAGAATCATCAGACCAGCAACGTTTTTCCAGTCTTCTTTTGTCCAAATTTGGTGAGCCCATGTGAATTTTTGTGTCAGTTTCCTGTTTTTAGCTGACAGGAGTGGAACCCATTGTGGTCTTCTGCTACTGTAGCCCATCTGCTTCAAGGTTTGATGTGTTGTAACGAGATGTTATTTGAGTTACTGTTGCCTTACTGTCAGCTTGAACAGTCTGGCCATTCTCCTCTGACCTCTGGCATCAACAAGGCTTTTTTGTCCAGAGACCTGCCACTCAATGGATATTTTCTCTGTTCCAGACTGTTCTCTGTAAACCCTAGAGATGGTTGTTCATAAAAATCCCAGTAGAACAGCAGTTTCAGAAATACTCCAAGCAATCCGTCTGGCACCGACAAGCAAGTCACATTCAAAGTTACTTAAATCACATTTATTCCCCATTCTGATGCTTGGTTTAAACTTTAGCAGATCATCTTGCCCGTGTCTACATGCCTAAAGGCTTTGAGTTGCTGCCATGTGATTGGCTGATTAGATCTTTGCATTTTTTCATTGTGCTTAATAAATAGCTGTTGAGCTATTTGAAAGATAACATCACTGACTTAGCTCAGAGTGTCAAGGTTAATTGCTGCAGTTTGCATAACATTCAGGTCATCATTACACCCGGATAGGCATTTAACTATGAATTTTGTTTTTATCCTTACATACAATGCTTTAACACTCCATTTTTCTAATTAGGCACCAAATCAGGCAAAGTAATGTCAGCATGCCACATGAAGTACTTGAAATAATGTCAACATTACGAGGCTCATCCAACAATGCATACTTTTAATTTGGATAGAATTAATAAGAGACTCTCTAGGGGCCCATCTTAAGTGCTTTATCCGAAATAAAGGTTTACCAAGATAGCAGAATCAATCCGAAATCCAGTCATGTGAAATAACCTAATAATATGCGCTATACATGACTGTTGAATAGGATCGCAATGAGTTAAATGTAACACAACAAAAAGACTGATAACAGTAAATAGTGCATCAGTGTAAGCAGGGAAGTGCTAGAAGTGATGCATCCATCATGCAGAGTGGCCACTGTACAAACCTCTGGAGGCAGTGTTATAATCTTTAGTTGCTTCAGGTGGTCAGGTCCAGGCTCAGCAATGTTTGTTAATGTTTGTTTTTGGCCAGGCAGTGTATTTCATATGTATTTCATATTCTCTAATACTGTACAGTACATGACCGCATAACCATGGTTATCTAAACATCAAATGTGAGTTAATTCTGGGTGGAAACTGAAGTGGGTAACTGAAGAAACGTCAGTCTATACAAGCCATATTACATTACCTTACATGTTCCAGCAGCAACACAGGGTTACCAGTTTTTATTATTCACCAAAGGAAGAGAAGTGGTTAATGACCAGTGCTTCATAACACTTTTGAATGCAAATAAACCACCAGCACTTAAATGCCAGCATTGATTCTCATGTTCCTATTTAAAAAAGAAAAGTACAGTAACTTCACCTCATAAAAGCTAAGATGACAGGTGTTCTGTTAAAAGGAGATTTGTCAATAATTCAGGAATGTGCAAAAAAAAATCATAATGATAATACAGACACAACAAGCTCAAACTGACATATCATCTATAATTCATACAGTAAAACCTTCATATCATTTTTAATGGGATTTGGCATTAGTCTTAGGTAAACACTCCTCATCAGCTTTGGCATACCCCTGACCTCTCTTATCAGTACCCCTGCCTGCAAGCAGAGGTCATTCTCTCTTGAGTTTCTCGGTTTAAAAAAAAAAAAAAAATTATTTTGTCTCTTTTTATGAAGTCTTGCCCATTCTCTAGCCTTGTTCACCCTGGCAACATTGTATCTTCTTTATGTTCTTCTTTGGATTTGGAATTAATGCAGAGATTAACATATAGCTATTTTAATAATACACATTGTCACTGAGCAGATGTACAGATGTATCCTTAGATAATAAATGATAATTAGGCCAGATGTGATGATGGTGAGGAAAAAAACTCACTGGGCAAATAGAATGAAAAGCACCTTATCTGAAAGAGTAAAGCCAAACTGTAGTAAGTTATTCAGTGGATAGTATACACACTATATGGGGAAAAAAAAGTGTTTGGCCGTCTTAATTATTAAATTCAGCTGTTTCAGCCAGGCCCCTTATCCCCAACAAAGGGGCATCTTAATGATTTAGCATACTAAGACATCTTAGACAATGCAATTGTGGCAACCTTGTGGCAACAGTTTGAAAAAGACCCTTCTCTATTCCAACATGATTGTGCCAATGCACAATGTGAGAACTATGAAGACATGGTTTGATGAGTTTGGTGTGGAAGAACTTGACTGGCCCTAACACAGAGCCCTGACCTCAACCCCATTGAGATCCTTTGGGATAAACTGGAACATAAAATATGTCATTAATGAATATGACATATATGAATTAATGTGCATTTTAATTCAATTTAATTCATTCACTCACTCAATAACCCACTTACTCATCGCCTATACCTGTACTCACACATTCATTCACACCCAAAAGATAATTTGGGACTGACCGTTAGACTAATCTGCATGTTTTTGGATTATGGGAGGAAACCGGAGCACCCAGATGAAACCCACCAAGAACGGGGAGAACATGCAAAATCCTTGCACACAGACCCGAGGCAGGAATCGAATCTGGTGCAAGGCAACCGTGCTAAAGACTAGACAAACATGCTGCCCAATTCACTCACTCACTCACTCACTCATCATCTATACCGCTTAATCATGCATTCAGGGTCAAGGGGGCCTGGAGCCTATCCCAGGAGACTTAGGGCACATGGCAGCGTACACCCTGGACAGGGTGCCAATCCATCGCAGGGCACAGACACACACATATACACTCACTCATTCACACACTACGGGCAATTTGGGAACGCCAATTAGCCTAACCTACATGTCTTTGGACTGTGGGAGGAAACCGGAGTACCCGGAGGAAACCCACCAAGCACGGGGAGAACATGCAAACTCCATGCACACAGAGACAGGAATCGAGCCTGGCTGGGGATCGAACCTGAACCCTGGCGGTGCAAGGCGACAGTGCTAACCACTACACCACCGTGCCGCCGCCGCCCAATTCAATCAAATTTTATTTGATTAGCACTTTTTACAATAAACATTGTCACAAATCAGATTTACAGAAAGAAAACAAAAAAAGAAGAAAGCTGGAGGCGATGGTGGGAAGGTTAACCTCCTTGGGACAACATGAGAAAGAAACAAAGGACTAAAAAAGGATCCATCCTTATATGGGCGATACCAGATAGCCTAACCATAAATAAATCCTTTCTATAACTATGAAGTTTGAGGTTGAAAGTGTAATTGTACAACAGGATATGTGTTTGAGTTGAAAAAAGTCCACTTCGTGACTTCACTGATCTTCACTGATGGATACTTGGGTACAAATCTGTTTGTGGCAATTTCAGTCCAACAAAGGGGCAGCTTAATGGTTTAGCATACCAAGACATCTTAGACAATGCTATTGTGGCAATCTTGTGGCAACAGTTTGAAAAGGACCCTTCTCTATTCCAACATGACTGTGCCAATGCACAATGTGAGAACTATAAAGACATGGTTTGATGAGTTTGGTGTGGAAGAACTTGACTGGCCCTAACACAGAGCCCTGACCTCAACCCCATCGAGATCCTTTGGGATAAACTTGAACATAAATTGTGAGTCAGGCCTTCTCATCCAACGTCAGTGCCTGACCTCATAAATGCTCTACAGAATTAATGTGCATGAGTTCTCACAGAAACACTCCAAAATCTTGTGGACAGCCTTCCAAGAAGAGTGGAGGACCAACTCCATATTGAAGTATATTGATTTGGATATAATGTCATTGCAGGTTAGGCCAAATACTTTTATCCATACAGTGCACCTTATATAAGATTTCTGTGATTAACAGAAAACAGTAACTTTTCTTAAGTACGAGTCTAAAATATCTGTGTAAAAATATCGACTAAAGCAATAGCTAGTCTTGAGCATGAACCTTTCTTTTCTCAGTTTTTTCTCATTTGACTCGTGATTGTGTTTTCACCCTTGCCTGCTTTATTGTTTTGGATTTGGTACTGTCACTAAAGACTTCCCGCTTATGAATACCAAATCTTCTTCTGCTTCCATTGTATCACCACCGCTTA
Organism: Clarias macrocephalus; assembly: GCA_011419295.1. Classification (NCBI taxonomy): domain Eukaryota; kingdom Metazoa; phylum Chordata; class Actinopteri; order Siluriformes; family Clariidae; genus Clarias; species Clarias macrocephalus. The sequence goes on along the minus strand of JAAGKR010007708.1, from coordinate 28,966 downwards.
ATAAAATATTTATGCGATGCTAATGAAGGTATGATGGCCGGCTGTAGTTACCCTTTTAAATAAGGAGTTGCTGAAAATGTTGCCTAAATAGATCAGCCTTTCTAACAAGGTACCATTAGTGATGCACTTGCAGCTTCACAATTGAGAAACAGGACTGTTCAGTGAGCGTGTGAAGGCACCATTACATTTATTTTCAGCCCAAGGCAGAAATTTTAACAGATTTCACTACTGCATTGGGTTACATTTAAATAATAGGCATTTGTCCTCTGTGTGTGTGTGTGTGTGTGTGTGTGTGTGTGTGTGTGTGTGTGTGTGTGTGTGTGTGTGTGTGTGTGTGTGTGTGTGTGTTTAATTTTGTTACTTCCTTTGCTTTGTCTTAGTGGGTTAGGGTTAGGGTTAGGGTTATAATTAGCTAGAATTTTAAAAGAGTGAGATAAATCACTAATGAATGAAAAAGAGAAATGTCTAAATAATGTACTAGTAACTAGTGTTTTATGAGACCAGTCAATGTCATTAGTTACAGTATATATAAAATCTGTGGCACACTTGCATGCAACCCTTCTAAATGTTCTTCATGCAAATGTATTAATACATGAAAAACATACAAATCTAATATATACATAATGATTCCTGTAGTAAATGCAATCAGTACAGCAGGGCAACTAAAAGTAGGCTGTCTGATCCTTTTTTTTTTGTTGTTGTTGCTTTTTAAACTTTCAGATTGAAGCATTTCCTCTTTTCAGTGGCGAGACATGTCAACAGCACTGGGCCTTAACATTAATGACATCTCTGTTTGCATTGCTAGATTTTGCTCTGGGAGCAATGAAGTGAGGAAACATAAGGGAAACGAGCTCATCTATGATCTCGCAACTTCAGAACCCCACTGAATGAATGTCATGTCTTGACATTTCAAATGTCTACTGGTTTTACCTCTTACAGCCTCAGAAGCACCATGTGCTTCAGCTGAAGGAGTCTCATAACATCCTGTTTCTCAAGAACCCTTGTGCACTACTGCTCATGTTTTTGTTGTTGTTGTTGTTGTTGTTTTTACTGCGTCTTCTTTGAAATGATTAATGAACTGCATTGAAAATGTATGCTCGTAATGTAATACTAAGTATGCTCCTATCGTAACAGCAGAAGACATTGGGTTCCACTCCTGTCAACCAGCAACAGTATTTTAAGGCTAAAGTGAGCACAGGCTCCTTGGACAGTTAGAGACTGAAAACAAACAACATTCCCCTTTTTAAATGAAACATGTATATAATTGATAATGAGTAGTGTTGTCCTAATTATTCGTGTCACTAATGGATTTAAATTATTTTAGTGGAATGATTGCACATAACTTGCTCGTTCATGCAACTGACCAATTAAGCAGTCATGTGGCAGCTGCACAATGCATAAAACCTTGATCACAACACATAACATTAACACATTAGTAGTGATTATCAATTATGTTAACAGGTGACAGGATCATGCATGGGCACCCCATGGGCATTCTATGGGCATCTCACTCCCATAGAAAAGCCACTGCAGCACAAATCACCAAAAAGTCCATGCTGGCCATGATAAAAAGACACCCAGTAAACCACAGCCCGCCAAGCACGTTACCCAGCAGGCAAAGAGCCCAAGACGATTGCTGACCTGGCCTCCAAAATCCCCACATCCCAATCCGGTTGAGCCAGGCTACATACCACAACTAACAGCACTCAAAAGATCTCTAAATATCCTTGTGCCACACACCACCACAGACCCTGCTGAGAAATAGCCCAAGGGACCAGAGCTGCCCGGGTGGCACAAGGGGAACCTACACAATATACAAAATAATATTTTGCCTTGTAATGTTATGGCTCATCCATTTGTTTATAAATATTTATATTTAACGACTTTAAAAAAACAAGTATTAGCATTAGTAATTGTTGGTTGCTAAATTTATTTTACTTAGAATTCTATTAATATTTGAAATATGTTGATACATGAATATTTTTTCAGTTCATCTAATGTTCAAATTATTAAGACCAGACTAAGAAATTAAAATAATCAGAGTGACTTTAATCACGGTGTGTATGTTGGTACTAGATGAGACAGGCTGAACATTTTAATTCAATTTAATTCATTCACTCACTCACTCACTAACCCACTTACTCATCGCCGATACCTGTACTCACACATTCATTCACACACAAAAGATAATTTGGGAATGCCCGTTAGCCTAATCTGCATGTCTTTGGACTATGGGAGGAAACCGGAGCACCCAGAAGAAACCCACCAAGCACAGGGAGAACATGCAAAATCCTTGCACACAGACCCGAGGCAGGAATCGAATCTGGTGCAAGGCAACCGTGCTAAAGACTAGACAAACATGCTGCCCAATTCAATCAAATTTTATTTTATTAGCACTTTTTACAATAAAAATTTTCGCAAATCAGATTTACAGGAAGAAAACACAAAAGGAGAAAGCTGGCGGCGATGGTGGTAAGGTTAACCTCCTTGGGACGACATGAGAAAGAAACCAAGGTCTAAAAAAGGATGCATCCTTATATCGGCGATACCAGATAGCCTAACCGTAAATAAATCCCTTTTATAACTGTGAGGTTTGAGCATTAAAGTGTAATTATACAACAGGATATGTGCTTGAGTTGAAAAAAGTCCACTTCGTGGAGGTTACCGGATCTTCACTGATGGATACTTGGGAACAAATCTGTTTGTGGCATTTTCAGTCCTATTTAAGCGATTGGCGTCATAAGCCACCATAGTGACCATGGTTGCATCGATGCAGTCCAAGCCATCTTTGTGGTTATTTAGAATCTCCAGATCAGATGGAATGCAGAATGCTGCAGATAATAATATCATTAGTAATTGTAATAAACATCCTGTGAGCAGCAGTCTTTTGGGAGAAAATGCCTTTCTGATGAGAGAGGTCAGAGGAGAATGGAACCAGACTATTTTAACTTAACAGAAAGCCTACATTAACGCAAATAAACGTTCTTCACAACCATAGTGAGCAGGAAAGCATCTCTGAGTCACCAACACAACAAACCTGGAGACAGATGGTCTACAACAGCAGATGACCACATCGTGTTCCACTCCTGTCAACCAGCAAAAGTATTTTAAGGCTAAAGTAGGCACAGGCTCACTGGACAGTTAGAGACAAAAAAAAATTTTTTTTTTTAATTCTCCTTTGTAAATGAAATATGTATGTCATTTATAATCAGTAGTGTTGTCCTAATTATTCATGCCACTAATATGGCTTTCAATTATTTTAGAGGAACGATTGAACATAACCATACATACTCTCACACCTGCATAAGCCTGACACACTGCTTTTATTGTGTTGCCAGTTTATACTGTGCTGTCAAATCAGGCCTCTAACTGACAAAGTGATGTCCCTAAGGGCTCATAATAAAGAAAGAGTGGATGCGCATGGCTGTCACTACAGCACATCACTTCACTGTAAAACTATCAACCTATGCAAAAGGTGTGACATCCATGGAATGCATATTCTTTATTTGTCACAAAGCCACCTCAGCTAATCAGCAGGAGAAGAAACTGACCAAGTACAGGCAGCCGAGCGGATTTAGCTGAGTAGGACAGCTTATTGTAAATATTGAAACCGCTTGCGTTTTGCTGATGGCTGCCGTGGCGTTAAAAGTCGCTCAGCTTCAATTACGCTGAGTCGTAATAAGAACGAGCATCAGAACAGATCAATCATGTGCCATTCTAGAGCAACTCAAGCTCCGGTGCTGGTTCCTGTGATTATTTCATAACTGTCTTAATGATTTAGCTTGGAACTAAACATGTTTTTTTTTTTTTCCATAAATGGTAATGTTGAGCTGCTAAAGCACAGCTGAGCAAACACAGATGAAAACACTTCCAATGGATTTCAGTGGACTTACTCAAAAGGTTATGGTGATGTAACTTTTTCATAATCCAACATTTTTTGGCCCATTATTTTTGGATGGCAACTTCAGTTTCAAGGAACCTGCGCTCTCCCTAAGGTTACTAAATAGTGTCTTCCCTTTGTTTCCTGGCTTGGTATCCTCAAACATACCTCTTTTGTACCTTTTGTGTGAACCTATTCCAAAGGTAAACACAAATATAGCTTATAGTTCAAAATGATTTGTGGTTCACAACTGAACCCTAAGGGCAGGAATTGTACCTTTAGTTAGCTTTTAGAGCTATTTAGAGCTTTGTACACTACCTACCCCACTGGGAATAGTGAAATAGTGAAGGTACCCCACTGTAAAAGCACAATTTATGTACCTGTTGTATCATTCAAGTAAAAGCAACAATAAGAAAGTAAACATGCCAAAACATGCAGTTCCTTAAATGGCCAGCGGGATTTGGCTTCAAAATTGAGTCAATCCCCATTGACTTTAATCTCCATCGGGATGCAAATTCCCAACTTTGCAGCAGAAATAAACATGTTTACAGCCTGGTGGGAAAAAAAGGTTTTGGTCTCCTCAACTACATTTTCCATTCAACAGAATTGTACTGAGTGGATAACTATGATTTAGGCAAAATCAGTGGCGATGACCAGTGGCAACAGTTCAGCTTCAATATCACTCTTCAGAAAACCTATGGGTAACATCATGAAGGGTTTGCTCAGTTGTTTTTACACAATCTATGTGGCTGACACAAAAAAAAAAAAAGACATCAAGTTTCAGGGCCTCTGAGTGGCACAGGAGAAATCATTCACCCTATCATCCAGAGATTGCAAATTCAAATCCCAGTAATGCCACAGCTTTCTTGGGTCCAGGAGTCCAAAAGAGCAAAACTGACTGTATTTCCTGGTGGGAATGATGGTGTGACTTCTTCCCTGGCAGTCATAATGGCACTAGTCATCTGAGCCCATCTGTAAGCTCATGTATGCAGAAGAAGGCTGCTGGTTCGCTTGTTTTAATTGGAGTGTGTTATGCTGCCCTGTTCCACAGCAGCAGTTTGAAAAGATGCAGTTATGCTATACGTGATATGTCTTGGAGGAAGCACATTCACCCTCCCCAGTTAGTAGCTGTCATATTATATAGAGGAGAGCTGGCTGGTGGGTGAGAATTGGTCAGGAACAAATTAGGGAGAAAATAGAGGGAAATTAAGAGAAAACATAAAAACCATCAGTGCCTGCGCTGTAATTATTAACTACTATCTCATGACTCTTCACCCCTTTAGTGAAAGAAAGAAATGGCAAATGCCTAAGCCTTCAGTCCAAGCATTTTTATGGATCTTCCCAGCATTAATTCCACTTGATGGCTGCAATCAGAGTACACTCTTACAACACTGTGACTTGCTTTCCTGTTCAGGATTAAGTGTAGTGCTCTACTGCTCAGCCATGACACTCAACCCTGGCTCGACTGGTTTGCTTGTAACTGCAGGGAGACAGAGAGGAATGACCTGCTGGGATAGTATCTTTTTGTGGGAATTAAATGTTTCTGTGCCTCTCCATGAGTCTATTATCTCTAAAAGACACTGCATGTTTTTATGTCGCAAAGAAGACAGAAACTAGGAAATCAATCAGCCTTTTTTTCAATTGTAGAGGACCAATCTTGGCATACTATGTGGTCTTCTCTGCATGACAACAAGAAAAGTCAAGAGGATCCATTCTGATGTATGTTAGACCACCAAATGGCACTACATAGGTCCCTCAGCAGCATAGGGCAGCCAGAGGTAAGGTGCATGACTTTTTTTTTTAAATCTCAGTATGAGCTGTGGATGTTTAAAGGTAGCATGAAGTGCCAAAATGTCACCATTCCAAGAAGTTCAAATTAGTGAGTTGCATCAAGCAAACTACAAAGGAGAGTTGAAATGATTGGAACTGGGTTAAGAACCCTTCAACACATTATCAAAACTTGGAAGGATAGTACTGAACCTTCAACTTTGTGGGAAAAATTCAGTCACAAAAAAAGGCAACAGCAAAAACGATAACTATGTTTAATAGTGAAAGTAATAGCATTCCATACCCACACAATGTGATGAACTCCCAGGATTGGGCCTAAACAGTTGTGGCCATAAGAAAACCACTTAGGCTAATCAGAAGAAGAAAAAAATTGGATTTTGAAGCAATGAAAAAAGGTCTTGCAATCTTATGAGTCCAGACTGACCCTATTCAAGAGCAATGGGTACATCAGGGTAGGGAGGGAAGCCCATGAAGCGATGCACCAATAATTTCCTCCCCCATTGTGTTATGATCTGTGGTTGCTTCAGTTGGTCAGGTCTAGGCTCAGCAATGTTACGTGGCAATAAAATTCACTGAGCTGATGTCCTGAATGTACTGAATGACCAGGTTATCAGATCAGTGGAGTTTTTCTTCCTTGTTGCCACTGGCATATTCCAGGACTCAAAAGGTGAACTAGTGGTTCTGGTAGTATGAGGAATCATTTTCATATATGAACTGCTCACGATATTTTGTGCTGAAATCAAAGCAAAAGGTGATTGAAAAATGAAATGTAAGAATCTGTGACCTTTTTTGGACAGGCAGTCAATATTGAAAGAATGGGGGCAAGCTGTTATAGGAAAATAATCAACACTAGGTGATGTTCCGGAATTCCGGGGCCAAAAGATGTTACTAAATACAACCCTTTTCAATAGTAATAGAAAAGATCGCATATGAGAATAAGCACATTTATATAAACCTGTATGTTGCCCTGAAGCCTGCATGACTCTTAAAGCTTCTGAAAACTCTGACCAATCAGGCTAGAGAATTAAATTACATTGTGGTATCAATATATTCAACACAACCATACTGTCGCTGATGAGATGTGGATGTGAGACTGATTATCCCCCATAAACTGTATTTAATAAGGTGCTGTGTCACAATTCGCCACCAAAAACAGCTTCAGGGTGCTTTGGCATTAATTCTGCAACATACTGGAATTGTATTAGCTGGATGAATACCATTTTCCCCAAAGAAAATAAATCTTCCCTCATTTGGTATTTCGTTGGCGGTGGTAGAGTGAGAGTAAAGTAACACATCCATGCAGTTTCTCTCATAAGTGATCAAATGGGTTGAGATCTGGTGACTGTGGAGGTCGTAGCATAAATGTTACATTATTTTCATCCTTATCAATCATTCAGTGAGTGCTCATGCCCTTGAAATGGGGAGGGGGGTATTGGTAGTCATTGTGGAGTCCATTCTGATCAAGACAGCAATGTTTCATTAATGGATGAAGATGATCAGCCTGAAGAACTTTGTATTGATTAGCTTTGACGCTTCACTCTAAGTGCACCCAAAGCATGTCAGCAAAAATAAATGCACCTTACCACTGTTTTTTCCCTTTGATTTGTCACCCATCTCTATGCCATTAAATACACATACTAACTGCCTGAGGTGAAACATAGCAGATGAAAAAAATATGTATAATTTGTCACTCTATACAGCGCCAGTAAAAATGATGGATTGAAATTGATCTTTACACAAATGATCGAGTGATGCACCAGGCAGGGTGGCAAACTCTCATTTTTTCAACACATTAATTGTGTAAATGCTCGAAAGAAGCAATCCTCATTGACAAACCGGAGCTACGGGAGAAACAAGCTGTACTTCCCTTATTCGGAGAAGAGAGAAGCAGCAGTGTGTTGCTAATGGAATAACCACTTTAGGAAAAAATCTAAACAGTTTGCATAACAATATTCACTGTAACTTGAGAGCTGTATTCTTGTGTCATTGCTGTATGTTTATATTGCACAGTATTGTGAATAAAAAAAAGGCTTTTTCTCAGTAAGGCTGTCACATGTATGACCTCCCCATCACGGTGACGCTGGCACTGCCCTTCGCTTCACCTCACAAGTGCACGCTACAAGAAGAGACCATGAACTACTAGCCTCTTGAGACAGTGGGTCAGTGAGACAGTGGGTCAGCTTGCATGGTAATTTACTTTAGTTGCTCATTCCAAAAATAAGACCTGGAATTTATCTACTGCTATATATACAATCTAGAGCACAACGGCTACCATTTCGATGGGGACACATGTTTGCAATATTTAAATTTCAAGTCAATCAAGTCAAACTTGATTGTGCTGAATAAGTGACGGTACTTGGGAGAGTGAAAACTGCATTTATTTCTCTGTATAAAACCCTGCTATACTAATGCACTAATGCACAGAGTTTCATTAATGTGTGGATACCATCAACGTAGAAAGTTTTCTCAGTTCACCAGAGAGATGATCGGACTGCCTGCTGACTGTCTGAACACTTGCACCATCCTGTAGCTAAGAGCCTCCTCACAGCACTGTGCTTCAAGTCTTCAGTAAATGTCAATCAGTTTTATGGCTTCATTCATGAGAAATTTCATCACAAGTCCCAGTTTGGGTCAAAAGTTTGGACGCAATTTCGAATTATTCAAATATTTAATTGCAATATGCAATAATCTCCTTTGAACAGTGAATATCAAGATGCGTCTGGTACTTCTGCTCTCTAAAGCATTCATAACGGCGCTAATCTGAGGTGCTGTTGGTGATTTCAGAGCCTGGTAACTCTAAACGTTCTTCTCCTCTGCAGCAGTTGTTTTTCTGGGAAGGTCTTCATGAGAGCCAGTTTCATCATGGTGCTTGATGGGTTTTGCAAATGTACTTGACAATACTGTTCTCGCAAGAACTATTCCAGAACTGACTGTTGTTTTTGTTACTTACCTGTAATTACCTGATGCCATAAGTGTTATTTCATAGTTTGGAACTATTATAGTTTATTCATGTCATGAAGTCTGATACATGAAATAACTACTCTAAACTGGGTTTGCAATACTTGCATGCCAACTCGTTGTTTTGCAACTCATTGTTGAAGCCATAAAATAGGTTTTGACAAACACTGGGAGAATGAGACCTCGAAAGATTTTGTCTCTCAAGGGCACGAAGTGCAAAAATCTGCCCCTTTTTCTTCCTTTATGCATGAAGTTGTGAAATGTTAAAGCTTAATAAGAAAAAATACTATGTTTCTGGCAACCATGATGCAATTGCAGCAATGTTCTTCACTGATCAACAGTCCAAATTATTCCACATGGCAGCCAAGAATGGTAGGAATAACACATATAAATATATATTTAGAAATACACAATTTTAAGAACCCATTTACTTACAAATAGACATTTCCTTTTTTAATATTATATTTTTTAACACAAAATAATCATATATGCAGGACGTTCAGTGAAAATCAAATTTATAAACTTTCCTCCACATTTGCTCATTCAGCCAATTGTTTGCATGGAGTATTTCTTTATTTATCAGTTTATAGCCATTAGTTTCATTAATACATTTGACAAATGGGTAATGTTGTACTTTCTTGATAGGATGACAATCAGCTTTTTTGTTTAACTTAAAAAAAATTATATATATATATATATATATATATATATATATATAATATAATTTACATTTTTCTGTAATTAATTGTTTTTTAAATAATAAATCATTTTGCTTTTTTTTCCAAGCATATTTATAGAAAAAAGTCAAATTTTCAGCCTGTTAAATGTTAAAAAGAGAAATTTTAGGGAACATTTCATTATTCAATTCCTGAGATATCTGATGCTCAGTGCCCGGTGAGCAGAGCGCCCGAGGCTGAAATAACATTCTTCTTGTCACTATGAGGCTAATAAAATCTGGGCAATTTAAATAAATAAAAAATTAAGCAAACAAATATGATGCATACAACCTGTTTTTCTTGCAACTTTGATAATTGTTCATAGTAAAAGTTTTAAATATCTTTAAACCTACTTGGATATGAGCAGACCAATTTATAAGCAGAAATTATTGCTTGGACAAACAGTTCAGCTAATGAGTTCTGAGCCTGAAAAGATACATATAGTAGTGCTTAGAAAATCACACACGCAAGCAAGGATGAATGAAGTTAATTAATGCCACCACACAGCAGCGTGTATAAAAACAAGCTAACAAGCAAACTTGTAAATTCGCTAATAGGACTTAGAACAAAACATAACAGTGGCGGAAGGCTTATCAGGACTTCTTGTGACAAAGTCCACAGCTACTAATATAACTAACCCTCAGAAACAATCTGAATACGCTTCAGGGAGTCTGAGCCCCGTTACCAAGGAGGCTATAAGCCAGGGCGGGTGGGGGAGGGCTGTGTAGCGCTTGAGTAAAACGGCACTAACCAAGTCTATAAATGCAGACAACCGCACACTTATACAACCAAGGAGAATGAAAAAGAGAGTGCAGATGGAAGGATGGAAACGCAGTCAGATGTTGGCTGGCTGGACTTCAGGGGACACAGTTAACTATGAACTCCTCCAGCCAGCAGCCTGTCAGATTTGTGACGGAGCACTGTGGCCTGACGCCTCGTCTCTAGCTGAAATGAATAAGCAGCAGGCCACCATGATTTCCATAAAATAGCCTGTTATGACAGTGATTGCCATGCTCATTAACTTGCAGCACTGAAAGCCTCAATGTCAAGCAACAGATTAATGATTTGTGTATTTGATAATAAATTGTTCTTTGGCTGACAGTGATGAATGTTACAGCATGTATTGGGCTCTGGACAGTCTCTGTTACACCTTTGTAATTTGTTACTGGTGTCACACACTTTGTTTGACTGAAGAAGAAAAAAAATCAATAAATGATGCGAAGCGCAGGGCCTCAAACATGAGACTGTGTGTATCGCACACAATTTTGCTTTGTGCTGCTCTGTTTCACTTCATTTGCTTTTCTTTTACATTTATTCTTGCAAAGAAATGAGCAGTGAATAAGAAAGCTCCATGGCTCTATATCATATTTATATCCACTCTTTAAGGGTGGAAATAAAGTGGGAATAGCCACGGTGCATGGATAAAGGCAGCAAGCATCAACTTCGTGAACAAATTCCATTTCGGCCTGGGATATATCTCATTTTGTGATTTCTAAGGATAGGAAGCTGAGAATAGACAGCCTGGCGTTTTTGATATTTTCTCTGTTAATCTAGGATGAAGCTGCCTTTTACAGAGACCCATAAAAATAGTTAAGGCATAGAATTTCAGAGGCAATTTCATTACTATCCTCTTGTGTATACGGACAGATTGTTTCTTCTTAAGTGCTCCGTGGAGAGTGTAAATCTGTTTCATAGTGCTTTAATAAATTCAAAAGGCATCGAATGGTAAATTTCACAAGTGTCTCCTTTTATTGCCTTTAGTCCTCAGAAGACCTGGATAAACTGAGGGGTTTTAATGTTATTATAACAATGTTGCATGTGAAGCATACGAGCATGTACACAACCTCTTACAGTGCACTTTGCAATGCAATAATATACTGTACACAAAATTATATATATATATATACATATATATATATATATATATATATATATATATATATATACTGCACTTGTTGATGTGTGTTTTTGGTGTCCATGTGAATTTTAGAAGCAGCCAACTGCTGTTAAATAAATACCACAGAAATATGACAGTGGGATACAAGACCAGGGCTGAATTCATAGGAAGATATTACAGGCACTCAAAACAAAAGGGCAAGGCAATTATCAAAAAATGTCAACCAGCAAATAACTACAAACAGGCGAACTATAACTAGCTAAATCCAAACAATGGTGAACTCGCCACATCATTCAGCCAAACATTAGGAAATAAGCCAGAGAGTAATGGGTACATTGATTTAATCGCGATAAGGTGATGTATTCTGTATAGATATGTTTTTTTTTTTTTTTTTATTTAGCATTTGTCTCCAGTGTCAGGTCTATGTTAACCAAATAAAAAAAAGTAGTGAGTTTAAGCTTGAAACTCTTTAAGACAAATTCTGTGGTTTCTCTGCAACATGATAACCTGCAGTATTTGATTTTCATAATTTGTGACAATATAGGGAATTGCAGTTAATAACTGTAACAACGTAAATAATAACATGAAATTTATTGATGAAAATCCAATAACGTTTGTATTGTACAAAGGCTTATGTAAATTAAATGAGATTATAATTTCACCAGTAAGGAGACTGACTTCAAATCATATACAGTAATTGATCATTTTATATGGTTTACACTATCTGACATGAACAGCTCATAATTTCAATTTCACACCCAAATTTAAAATTGTGAAACTTTTCTTATTAAGACTATAACTTAAAGAAATATGAAATGTGAAAAAGCTAATAAAAAAGCAAGACAACAAAAATCCATAAATTATGACTAATAAGTCATTCATTAAAGTTTACTATGAATTCACTATATATTCACGATGAGTCACTCATTAAGGACAAAAGGAATGCTTTTAGATATGCTGCAGTGGCTCGGTTGATGTAAGTTGATGTATGTTCCTTTGGCATCATCATATCTGCTTTAAAATCTGTGCAAAACTGTAAAACCAGCATTAAATGATGGATTTGGTATGTCTTCATCTGGTATACTCCCTAGTGTGCTACTACTAGCCATTTTTTTTTCACATCTTTTAACTTGCACCTTGTTCACCTCACAATGTTTTTTACCTTTGTCTTAATTATTTGTTGCTTGCATTTCTCTTTGTGTGCTTTTCCTATTTTTAGAAGTTTGTGGGCATCATCACATGCAAATGTGGTGTTGCGTGTATGCGTTTTAAATTTTGCAGCTGATTGGCATTCATCTACTCATACAAATTTGATTATGAATGAATATGGCCAAAAAGATTTAGTTCAGTCTGGACTGAGGCATTGCATAGCCAAATCCCCCGAGGGGCCAAAGCGGCCCTGGTGGCACAAGGGGAAATCCAAAACCTAGGTGCTTTTAATAAGATGTTTTTATATATATATATATATATATATATATATATATATATATATATATATATATATATATTAAT